>VDFB02085027.1:86760-113505 GCA_007258455.2 Sequoia sempervirens | reverse complement strand
TCCATTCCCAATACCTAGCCCACTGAGAAATAAGTGTACTTCATATAAGGTTCAAATAGGTCAACATGAAAAGGAGGTCCATCACTATCCTGTAAAGGAATTGGTTTGCCACCTTGTCTAATCCTATGAATTGGCGACCTCCAACCCTTATAAATCATGTCCATTCTCTAGAACTCCTTTTCCAATTCTTCACAAAAGATCTTTTCATTACAAACCCCTTCCAAATTGAAAACCTCCCTTATTGCATCCTCTGATAAATGTATTTGTGGTTTCCTGGATGGGTCACATATAGCTTTGAGTTTTGAATTATAATGAGTTGCTAACAATTTTATCAATTCTGCATTTACAAATACATTAGGGCACACCATTTATCCCAAATTAAGCTTCCATGGGTTGCATACTAGTTCAAAATGATTTCTCTGATGATAGTGAAAATTAAACAATTCATACCCCCTTATTGGAGTCCAAACATCTCCTATGAATTTACATTTATCATCTAGTTTATCCATTTCTACCCTAAACTGAGTAGATCGTCTGGCTTTAGGTCCAGAGCCAGGTAACTAGTCAATGAGATCTTGATTTAGTCTTCGCTCAATACCCACATGTTATGTCTTAGTTTTCTGCTTCTTTCCTTTTGGTTGACTTCTTTCACCATGCTTTCTACCTTTTTATTTTCCTAAGCTGGGAAACTCCATTTCCTCAAAATTACAGAAGTTAAAACTAGAGGAGTTAAGGTGCAAGAACTTATTGTATTTGCTTGAAGCCTTCAGACTGAAGGAATACCCTTGTTCTTTGTTCACCTCTCCAATTCTTCTGCTAGCAATTTCACACTAATGTCTCCAATTGAATTCTCCTTGTAATTATGCTCCGTCACACCATTAATGTGTCAACTGAAGCACGAGTGAAGTCTTTTTTTTGAAACTTACATTGTCACATCAAATGTATTGTCAGTGAGACATTTTCAAATTTGGGGCAATATCATTTTGCAACATTCTTTAAACCTTTTGTCAAAACCCCCTGTAGTCTTCCCAACACCCTGAAGTCTTACCGACTATCACAAATTGAATATCATCATAATGTCTCATAGTCTCATCGATATTTAGAGTTTCACCAATAGCTATCCTCTCAGTCTTATATATATCACTATGACATTTTGAGTTGGGGAGATGTTCTATAGATTATTTTGTGTCTCACCAAGATATATTATTTGATATGTTTTTTGGTCACTGAGACATATTTACTTTCTCACCAATAAAACAACATTCGGTGAGACATATGAGTCAGAAAGACTACATAACTACATCTCGATAACCATTGATAGAGTCCCCTTACGCTTTGTCGGCAAGACCTGATGCATTTGATAAGACTTCACTCTGATGACTTTTATTTTGGCTGATATGTTCCCTTGTGCATCGGTCGATAAGACATATATGAGTTTGTTAAGACTTATTCTAATGATAACTTTCTTGCTGATATGATTTTTCTATTGCCAAGACAATGAATTGTGTCCTTCTAATATGTGCTTGTAGATGAATTACAATCAGTGTGAAATCCCTGAATTCTTGCCGATAGACTACAACAGATATACATTAGTAAAAAAAAATGCATTATGGATCAGGGAGACCCTGACCTTCTCTCGCCGATATGGATTATACAGTGAAATATTCGAGGCTAGATGGATTTCTGTAGGACCACATGATAAAGTATGAGCAAAAATATTATGGAAAGAGGATTTTTGTGCTTATGGTGAGGACTATTTTGGAAACTCATTAATATAATTAATTGTAAAATTTTCAAAATTTTATAGTTCTAACATGTTCAACAAAAGGTAATGCTATCTTCAAATTTATGGGTGGAAACAGGCCCTTTTAATGGTACACTTAGGGAAGTGAAAGCAATAGTCTACAAGGATGTTGAGAATCCACCTTCACTTCCCTTGTTTGTTTTTGTTCAATTCAATAATTGCATTGGCCCTATTTGGGACCACAATAATCCTAAAAATGTCCCAGTTTCCCCTCTGAGTCATGGGATCCGTCGTCAAATTCCACTCAAAATGGCATGGGCCTTAACAATACAAAAATCACAAGTCCTAACACTTGAAAAGGAAACAATCGACATTGGCAATGTAGATTGTCAGTGTAGACACCTAAATTTGGACACTTGATTTATCCAAATTTATCCCCTTTCGTCTAAGCATCCCCTTATTTGCATTAATTAAGTAATATCGCTATTATTTAATTAATATCTTTAATTATGTCAAATCCCTAAGGTATTTAGTTAATAAATAAATATCTTATCTCTTTAATCCTCCTTTTCATCAAATGAATTAAATAAATATGACATATATTTAAAATTCTTCACATGTCACATCCTCCATCATTTTTATCTAATCCTAATTATTCTCCTAATCTCATCATTAGGAATGTGCACATGCCTAATCCTTGATTAGGATGTGTCACATCCTTCAACTTTTGCAAATTGGCCTCTAATCTCTCTTAGCCACCTAACCCTCCTCTAATCCTTCACTAACTAGCCTAATCAACCTCTCAAGGAATTTTTAATTCCTTTTATCCTTCCAAGGAATATTAAATTCCTTTTACTCTTCCCCATGTGATCTTTGACTTGTCACATCAAGACACATGTGAAATCTAACCCTCTTCTAATCTATCATTAATTAGTCTAATCAAGTACTTGCACAACCTTAATCATTTAATTGAGTCAACCCTATTAAATATTTTCTCTTTTTGGAGAAGGAACCCCTTTCCCTGTGTGTATTTTTAATTCACATTTAATCCCCCAATGCATTTAAAAGAATTTTAAATTCCTTCTCTCATCCCCATGAGAATATTTGAGGAATTTTTAATTCCTCACATGTCCTTTCACCCACATGGGGACAAGGACCTCCTTTATGAGGAGATCTTGTCCCAATCCCAAGGTACTATGTACTCCCTCCATGTCATGTACTATCCTTCCACTTCATGTACACATCACATTTTTTAAGCCACTTCACATGCCACATGTCAAGATGTGAGGGCTTATGAGTTCTCAACTCACCTTAACCCTACATCTTGATCTTGGTGGCTCAATCTCGACCGTCCATTTCCCTAGATAATTCCAAAATCTCTATAAATACCCCCTCTTTTCTCTCATTTTCGGGGAGATCATTCATAGTAGCCAAACTCTTGCAATTTTTTTCCTTGAGCCATACTTAGCCATTTTTCATACTTGCATCCACTTTTCACTCATTTTCCATCCTCATTCCACCTTATAGCTTGCATCTCTTGCCATCCAAGGAGCATACAACACCAAAGATCAAGGGGCCAACCAAAGGATCGATTCGACACAAGGTAAAAAGTTCCATTTTATTTTGTATTGAATCCAACTAGGCTAATATTGAGGTGTAGAGTGTTTTTAGTGTTATTTTCTCTCTTTTGTTTGTTGTTCATTTTCTAACACTGAAATTTTCCCTATCACAGTCAAAGCCTAATTTTCACAACTATTTCTAGAGTGTGTGCACTTGCAAGCCTATGCATAAAACCAACCTTCACATGTGAATGATACGCACACATGCAACAAAGCCCATATGTAGCTCTTAGAAAGCAAGAGGAAGAATGCTTATTGGATTTATCAAATTCTAGCTCATGAACAAACACTAATGCCAAAACAAGTAGCAAGTTAGTTTCTTTTCTTTTGTCACCTACATTTTCCCTACTCCAAAACTAAAAAATCATACACTAGAAATCAAGCATTAATATCTACTTTCTATTAATTTTTCTATAGGTTTGCAAATTCTTAAGACCAACAACAATAAAAGGAAAAACACTCTTGCAGCACAACCATTCACTCCCATCTCTACCTATTCTCAAGATACTTTCCTTTCAAAAACAATTGTTAATTTTATAGTTAACGTTTGTATTTTATATATAGTCCATGGCTATGCCTTTTACCAACTATGCATTTGGAGATTGTTAATACTTTAGTTGCAATTACAATCCTTCAAATTTTAATATAAATTCCCTTTTCCAAATTTCAAATTTCAATGTACCTTTTATTTTCCTTTATATACTAATTTAATGTAGCTCAACTTCAAAATATAATAATACTAATACTTTATGTATGTAGCTTCTCTGACATTTCCAAAAGACTTTATTTTCTCTTCAGTTTTAAATACAAATAAAACTTCATTATACAAAACTCTAATTAGAAGATTGTATATTATTGTATTCTCTACATTGGTAACCTTTCATGGTTTTAGTGAGAAAATTAATGCAAACTTCAAGTTATTGTAATATGCAATTCATTAAATGTGATAGCTAGAAAAAAAACTGTACCCACAATACATGAATGTTATTATGCAAGTCTTTTATAATAAGATATACAATTACAACGCTCTACTTGGAACATTAAATATTATTTTATGCTCTGCACTGGTAAACTTTCATAATTTACAACTAACTTCAAGTTATTGTAATATGCAATTCATTAAATGTGACAGCTAGATAAAAATTTCTAGCCACAATATATGATTGTTATTATTCAATCCTATTGTAATTTCATTTTTCTTCAAAAATTATTGCTATCCTTTTCAAACTATCACATTCTTTCAAAATTAAGATTCTACTTCATAGATTTATATTCTAATTAGGGAAGTTATTTGTATCCACTACTTGGATAACATATACAATCCTATAAGATACTTTCTCGGTTAATGGTGTTGGTCACATTTATATCATTCTCAGTTTTACTAATTCAACAATCAAAGAAATATCAATGTTGCAGTTCAACATGTAGGGTATAATACCAATTTGTAATATCAGGGAATTTCCACCAAGGTCATTGTGCATGTGCATAAAGCATGAATATAATGAGTCATTAAATGATACTTGTTTGGTATTCTTGTGTACTTGACCTCTACTATAAAATTCCACTTTGTTATGCCAAATATTTTCAAGAACAATTTCAATGAATATAATGACCCATTATTTGATACTTGTATGCTATTGATGCTTTTGTACATTTTTATTCAATACAAATTTTAGTTAAAGCCATTTTCCATGTTGGGCCTTTTTAATCTTTCAAAAAAACAAATGGAATGCAGTATTGTTATTGCAGTGATTCGAATACATGTGGAAGAATTGCCAACGTACATGAGTTATCTGATCGAATGACAAATGAAAATTTTTAAACGCTTAAGGAAATTTCAAGTAGATGCAACTACCAGTTGTAAAGACAGACTTTGTAGACTTTGCCAATTACCTATGGAAAAAATGAGTTTAGAAAAATCATAACATCATGGACAACAATTTAGTTTTAAAGGCTTTATTGTTGTATTCAAGAATTTTCAAGCAAATGAAACTGCCAATTGTAAAGCCAAACTTCCCAGTATTGCAAGTGCCTATGCAAAATTGGAAGTTTTGGAATAGGATAAGAATATGGACAAAAAAAATTATCTTGTACAAATTTAAATAGTTCTAAACTATTATTTTTAAACAAAAATATGTTACTCTATATTTGATATATTCTTATCTCTTTCAAACAAAATAATGATACATGCCCTCTTACTAACAATACTATTTGGCAGGCTCCTTTCTATGTTGTACATCTTTAAAATATTGAATGTGTGAGAAGATAGGATGAAACTTACCATCGTGGTTATAAAATTCATACTTCTCTTGCTTTTCAAGTCAGTGTTGGAAAGAAACCTTTTGGTACTACGTATATATTGTTTTAATTTATAGCTAGTAGCCTTTTGTTGAATTGCATGTGAAAGTTTATTTCTGATAAGCGTGAAGACAAGAGAAGACTTAGGGAGAATCAGTCCATGAATAGTCAAGAGGAAGTTTTTTGAGCAATTAGTTGGTTCTCTGGTACTCTCCCACATATTTTCATCTAAACCATTGGATGAAAACATTATTATAGACTTAATTTTCTTTTTGGTTTCTAAAATTTACTCTTCAAGTTTTGGTACTTTACTATCTAATAAAATATTCCTTTTCTTCCCTATTCACGAGAAAAGAGGAAAACTTGTATATCAATTGAACACCAAATTGTTTCTCTTATAAATGGAAACCTCTTGCTTCTTTTTTTTCTCTCCCAATGCCAAAAATCTTGATTATACGTTAGAATTAGTTATCTTTACAAGATATTCCATAAATGAATATTTTCTAATATATAATTACATGAAGAGGATATTGTATTCTTCTTATGTTCTTTTTATATTGATGGTTGTCTATTACTGTTATTTGCATAGTCATTTCTAACCATGCTTTTAAAATGTGATTTCTTCCTACATAAACTAAAGGACTGCATTTAGCTTGTCCCTTTCATTTCACTGATAATTGAAAGCACTAATAAAAATAGTAACTTTACCCCCTCTACCTGGAGATATTTCCAACACTCAAAACCTATGATCTTCCATTTCTATGTTGGAGTGCTCTTTGACTATAACATAAATTTTACTGAAAGAAAAATACCCACAAACAAAAAAAGACCCAACAAAACCATATTTTGACATGATCAACCTTATAATTGTTGTCTTCTGTATCCCCCCAATGGGAAATGAGACAGGGTGAATCACATACCATATTCATACAAATTACTAATATATTCTAGATTCATATTCAATATCATTGAGCTATAGCAAGGTGGAGTATAAGGTACAATCAACACAATTTGTTTGGCCTCCAACAACTGCATAGAATTCTACAAAGAGCTAGGGAAAAACCTTAGTGGTCTTTTAATTTGAAGGATTGATACCAACTCTTAATAGGTTGTTCTATGCTTACACTATCATATAGCATTCCAAGACACAAATTTGGAACACAACATCACAAAGTTGGGTAAAGACTTGTTAATATCAATATTAACATAGAAATAAGCAAACACTAACCTGGATTTCATTCTGGAAATGGTGTCTAATGTGATGAAGTGACCCATCAAATCACCAATGCTTTGGAACACAAATTCATCCCAATACTCTAGAGGTAATCCTGGCATCTGAACCCACATAGGGGCTGATTTTTTGAGATCAACAGTAGGGTCAAATCCAGGCTTCCAACGGTACAGGGATAGGCCATGCTTCCCATAAACCCAAGGACCCAAAGAAAGAATGGATATCAGATCTTCAGTAGTTGTGAACTTGAATAGGAAAATTTCACCATCCATGGCACAAACTTCCACACTGCCCTTGAGGTGTCATTTAGCATTCAACCATCTTCTCACCATATCCACAGTAGGTCGAAAAGAGAAAAATCTACCCACCACTACATTCTCCATGGAAGAAACAATCCTATCACTGATGGATTCAGGGATAGAAAAATTAGTACCAGAAGTGAAAAATCACAACATCCAAAAGAGGATGAGATTTATTTGTTGTCAAAATCAAATTTAGAAACACATTCTTCCAACCCTTCAAATCTAGAGTGATAGAGATCACTAACACATCCTTGGAAGTTGGAACTAGAAGCACAGATTCTACAATAGACAACATGGGAGGGTCCCCCGGGTTGTCAAAGTAGCATGTGCTGGGGAAGAACCTGGTCAGAAGAGGACGAGGGAGGGAGACCATGGGGTACCCCCAAAGCAACATCCACCATGCACACAGGCAATACAAACTAGAGGAGCGGGAGAGAGGAGCGGGAAATTTTTACTACATGCATGTTAGGACTCTTCTATTGTCAACTTTCTAGAGTTGTCAATTAAGGTATATGATAATACGTTAAAAAGATGAACCATGGTAAGACAAAAATGTAATACATGAATTTGATTATTGACACATAGTTATAGAAGCAATATGCTACTAGCATAAAAATTATGGAGATATTCATCAAAATGCATATAGATTCAATTTATACACATTGTAAAAATTCATTGTATAGATATTCAGCATATCACCATATATTGTTGTATTTATTTAATAACTGTCAAAGGGCCTATAATATTTATAAAGTTTAAAATTTCTTAAATTATAATGCTTGCTATGTTTTTGATTAGCAGAAAAGCAGGTTTTGAAGGCGCCTTGAAACCCTTTACAAAATGAGAAGGTTGCTAGAAAGAGAAGACATCAAGAAACAAGTAGCCCCATCACAAAAAGGAGGTCAAAACAACATACTAACCAACAACAAACAAGAAACAAACTAGACACCAACCAGAAAAAGAAAAGAAACTATTGTAGATTCTTTAGGATCATCGTTGCCTCCAAGTCTCTAGTAATGATCTTATCATGCATTTCCACAACATCATTCAACTCCTAGATCAAAATCATTGCAGTTTTCTTAGTTTTTCTTTTGGTCTGGATACGTGGGCTAGCATTTGTGTCTTTGTCTAGGTTTCCCAATAGGGTTTCATCCTCCAAATCATGTGCATCTTTCCCTTTGAACAGTGGCTTCCCAATCCATTTTTGAGCATTTTCATTTAACACATTCAACTCCTCTGGACTATTATGAAGCGAATCACAACTAATATTAACAAGAATGGGCATTCCCTCATGCATCTTAGTCATTTTCTACTCAAGAGTAGAAATTCTAGAGTCATGATCCTCTCTTAGTTTTTTTGCATCAACTGCCATTTTCTTGAGGATAACATTCATGTTTTTGACCCTATTAACCACAGTCATCTCCAATTTACTATTACTGGTAAGATCCACATTGAAGTTAGCCAAAGAATCCATCTTGATATTAATTTATTTGACTTCATTAAGAAGCCATTTAAAGAGAAAAAAGAGGTTGACAATCCCCTCCCTAGCCAATCTAGTGACATCATTCAAATCAAACAACTCCCAATTTATATACCCTCCCTTAAAGTTATTAGATTTCTTGGGTTGACCATCAATAAACTTACCACCAGGAGAATCCATCTTAGCTTTACCTTTACCCACATATTCCACACCAACAAGTGACACATCGACATCAACCACCTTATCAGATCTCTTCACACAAATAGCTTCAGAGGCCTCCCTATTCTCACAATTTCCTTTCTCCATCACGGCTTCATCTTGAACCTACTCCTTTCAACCCAAAGGTACATACAAGGTAACAACTTCCTTATCCTTACCCTGGCCCAAATTTGGGGCATTCTTACCAATAAAGGTCTTCCTCACCTTCCTATTCTCACCTTCCCCGACTAGAATCCTCCTTTTCACTCCAGCAGGGACGAACGACTCTACCTTCTTCAAAATTTGACCCCCTTTCCTCACCTTGATAGAGCCTTTAATCTTGGACCCAACCAAAGGAGAAACCTCCATTTCCATATTAGTGTGTGATCTTTTGGACCAAGAGAGGAAGCCTCTTTCTTGGATGTTTTCTTGGATGGATTAAGAGAGTCTTCATGGTGTCCAAAGTACATCACAAAAGAACCCAACCCAACATACTCTTCTTCATAATCATCAGAGTCATTGACTATTTCAAAATCAAAGGGAAAATCCTTAAGCTTATGGGCTTTGTTCACTTTAGGAGCTTCAATTACATACTTAGCTTTGATATACTTAGTAATCAAGAGCATTAACCCCTCATGCAGATAGGGGTTATTGGGGTTATTTCTAAACTCCAAGATGCCATTTTCTAGAGACATGAGCAGATAAAAAGGAAGCAACACCAACTTTTTATGTCTATAAGGGTGATCCCACAATAGTGGTTTACAATTTTTGGCCAAACTGGACACTAATTTTATTTTTTACCTAAATTTTCACATTCAGGCACCTATAGCGGTTAAACTGTGAGGAATTTGAAGATGATGCAAACTAGAGTCTTGTCACATTTTGTCTGTAGATTCTAAAAATATTTTTTTCAAAATTTTTGGAATCAGATTGCACTTCTTTTTCCATCTCCCATGAAAACTAGTTTTTTTCAAAAAACAACTTTTTTAAAAAGTGATGCACACCGTATAACACATGAATTTTTTTCCTTGAAAGATAAAATTCTAATTCTTTCGAATTTAGATTTGTAACTCCGATATCTAGTGCTTCCACTTAGTTTTTTTATTGAATATTTTTCTTTAATCAAGTTTCAAAGTCAAATCAATTACAATTCGATATAACGACCATATAATGCATAACTTTTATGTATCAAAATTCTTTCTTTTTTTTTGTTGGATCAAGGACTCCAATATTTGGTGCACTCATATTTTTCAAAAAAAAAAAATTGATAATCTTCTATTTTTCCACATGTGCAGAACAGAGAGTTTTGTTTTCGGTGACAAACCTATATTTAGTAAAACTTAAAAAATAAATAGATAATATAATCAAAACATATTAGCATTATATTCATTGGATAGCTCATTTTGAGGGAAACCTGATACCAGTTGGGTTTCTGAGATATCCTCCATTTTCATTCTCAAATCGATATTTAAAGTGAAAAATTTTGAGCAATTTTTGTGCCTGAGACGATGTGGGTGAAAATAAGTGGGTTCGGTCGAACAAAAATTAAATGTTCAGTCGAATGGGGGTTTGACCAAACTAGTGTTCGACTGAACCCATTTAACATACAATAAAAAATAGATTTGGATGGGGTTCGGTCGAACATTCTAAAAAATTTTGGTTGAACGTTCTAAAAATGTTTGGTCGAACGTTCTAAAAATGTTCGGTCGAACGTTCTAAAAATGTTCAATCGAATGTTCTAAAAATGTTCAGTCAAACATTCTAAAAATGTTCGTTCGAACCCCCTTTATTAAAAATTAATATTTAATATTAATATAAATATAAATTATATTCTTTTTAAATTATAATAAATAATATACTTATTATTGCAATATATTTTAATAATTATATTATTATTATAATATATAACTATTATTATAATATTAAAAGTGTATAATTAAAAACTATATATATTATTATTATAATATTAAAAGTATATAGTTAAAAACTATATATTAATTTTTTCCAATCATGGCTTTTCAAATCTTGGATTTTTAGGCTCAACACGAGTGTCATGAAAACACTGTCCTAAGGCAGGATAACGAGAAGCTTCGCTTAGAGAACATGGAAATTAAAGAAGCCATGAGAAATCCCATATGCACCAATTGCAGAGCACCTGTTGTTATTGCAGAAGTCAGTCTTCAAGAGCAACAACTATGTATTGAGAATATTCGGTTGAAAGATGAGGTCTGTTTGCATAGCCTAACTAATTTGATATTTACATATTCCAATTTTTTGTATTCTCAAAATGTAAATTGTGGTTAAAAGGATTATAGGTCACTCATTTTTTAGTTGTTCCTATTCTGATTCTAATGTATTTACAACCCTACGAACCTCCTAGATTTTATTTTCTCTAGAAATCATTTTAGTGCAGTGATTTTCCCACAATGTTGAAATTGCTTCATATCATATATTGTTTAAGATTTAGAGACCCAGAAGGTTATTTTATTCTAATGCTTTATATCACCTGAGTAATGAAGTTGAAGATTCGTTATCTTTGTGCTTATGGGTATTCTTTAAATATTCTTAAGGTTTTTTTAATGGGCCTGCATGGATTTTTTCAGCTGGAGAGAATGGAAAGTATGGCTAGAAATTTTTACGAAAGGCCCATATCATTGACTTGAGAGAGAGATGTGGAGGGAGTGGGAAAGAAAGGGAGCATGGGGGTAGGAGGGAGAGACTTAAGAGAGAGAGAGAGGGAGGAGTGGGAGAGAGATAAAGGGAAGGGGGTATAAGGGTTTAGGGTTTAAGGGTTAAGGGTAGAGGGGAGAGAGCAAGAGGGGTAAGGAGGGAGAGACTTGAGAGAGAGAGGGGGTGGAGAGATATAAAGTAGGGTCCTAGGGTTTAAGGGTTAAGGGTAGAGGAGATTGAGAGGGAGAGTGGGTAGGAGGGAGAGACTTTAGAGGGAGAAGGGTTTAGGGTTTAAGGGTTAAGAGAGGGTAGGAGGGAGTGAGAGAGAGGGGGGGAGGGAGAGAGATAAAGGTAGTACAAGGGTTTAGGGTTTAAGGGTTAAGGGTAGAGGGAGAGAGGAGAGGGGGTAGGAGGGAGAGACTTGAGAGAGAGAGGGGGAGTGGGAGAGAGATAAAGGGTAGGGTTTAAGGGTTTAGGGTAGAGGGGAGAGAGGGAGAGGGGGGGAGGGAGAGATTGAGAGAGAGAGGGGGGAGGAGAGAGATAAAGGGTAGGGGGTGTACAATGGTTTAGGGTTTAAGGATTAAGGGTAGAGGGGAGAGAGGGAGAGGGGGTAGGAGGGAGAGACTTGAGAGAGAGGGGAGTGGGAGAGAGATAAAGGGTAGGGTTTAAGGGATTAGGGGAGAGCCGAGAGAGGGAGAGGGGGTGGTAGGGAGAAACTTGAGAGAGAGAGGGGGGGAGTGGGAGAGAGATAAAGGGTAGGGTTTAAGGGTTAAGTGATAGGGAGTGGGGTTGGACGAACCAATCACTAGTTCCTGCTCTAGGTCTTTCCTTATAAGACCTCCTTGGTGCTTGGCTCCACCAATCTAACCTATAGGCCCCTACTCATGACTAGATGCCCCTGGTTTTTTAGACCAACCCCTCTCCTATCAACATGCTTCTCTTCTACCAACCAACCTTGGTGTTGCCTCATGTTCTCTCTTTGGCCCTTAATCTGCCCTAAAGGCCAAATAACCTCAACCTTCTTCTAGGTTCTTACAGGGGATTTGAAAGGGTTTCAAAGACTTTAAAAACATCTCATCTTTTGTTCTTAAGACCCTCCTACCTCCACTTAACCATCGCTTACACCAAACCCTATTTTAGGGCTACTAGCCCAAGAGACCAATTAGGCCTCTGAACAGGGATAAAATGCAATTTCCCTTAAAACCACCAAAAACTTAGGTTCTTTGTCAAGAAATTGTGTTTCCCTTGCCTATGCCTCAAAGAATTTTAGGGTTTTAGCCCTGTACGGGCCATACACTGTCCATATACAAAAATGATCAAGAACCTAGGGTTTCAAGCTGCTCAAAACTATTTTTAAGACTGTCAAAAAGTTCTCCTATCATATGCACTGATAAAACCTCCTCCTGATCACCATGCTTAGCCAAGACCACCAACAAAATTCTACAAAAATAATTTCTTCAAGATCTCACACCCCCTGCAAGTTATAAGTCTTTTCCTCCAAGTCTGCCCCAACCAGACCTGCACTGGCTCACCTAGGGCAAAGCTTTTCTTGCAACTCCTGCACTGCCACAAACCCTACAAACTACCATATTTACAAAGAGGGAGCCTAGACACTATTTCCAAGAGGTCGTACAATTTGTACGATGGGAAGGTTCTCTAGGACTCCATTCTTTAAAAACTGCCTGTTACAGGCCTGAAAATAGCAGAAAACAAACTATGTACAAAAACAAGATGAAAATGATTTACAAGAAAAAAAGGTTGGCACACTAAACTTGCACAACGTCAATACTACATACTACAAACAAGATGACAACAGTATCACACCATTAAAGCTTAATATCAATGCAAAAAATAGAAAATTGTCTTCTTGAACATTGTTTCTTCCAACTTTTCAAAACTATCACTTAACAACAATACCTCCAACCCTATCATATGGTCGAATCATGCCTTAAATAGGCTTCCCAAGCAGTTGAGCTTCATGGGTCGAGCTTTTTAGAAGACCTAAAACAAACTTTATAAAGCCAACTGTGTTTTGCAAACTTTGACAACTTTTTACCATTCATCAAAATGATGTTGTAAAACTATTTTGCACTTGTCAACTTATTTCCAAAAGTTCAAAATCACCACTAAGCTCAACACTAGATGGTCTACATGACCTTATGACAACAAAAAAAAATAAGAACTTCAACAAAACTAGTCCTTTCCCAGGTGCTCCTACACCATTATCCCCCTCTCAGCACAAACAACTAAGGAACTTTAGGAGAGATCAGAGACATATCAATGCCTTGCTTCTTGAAGTCTGCTTCTTCTACCTAGGTAGCTTCAAATTCATGCTTATCCTTCCATTTAACAAGATGCTCCATGTACACCTTGTTCCTTGTAGTCTTCTTCACTCTTGACTCCAAGATTTTCTCTGCTTGGAGCTTGTCTGGAGTTGGTATGGACATGTTTCTGATGTCCTTGAATATATCCTTACTATCATAATTCAAATCCTTGGTTGTTCCCTTATACTTCATCAAATCAGCAACATTGAATACTGGTGAGATGCCTAGATCTGTTGGTAATTCCACCTTGTATGCATTCTGCCCATACTTGGCTAATATCTTGCAGGGACCTACTCTCTTCATCTGCAACTTGGTTGACATTCCCTTCTACAACCTTGATTTGTTAAGGTGGACCATAACATAGTCCCCTACTTGAAACTACACTTCTTTCCTTGACATATTGGTGTAGGAGCACCTACCAAACTACAAGCAAATTTTGAACTATTGTTTTTATATCTTTTTTTTTTTGTTGTGCAAGGTCTCAAATACCTTTTAGGATGTGTTGAGGACCTTTTTGATGTTGAGGTTAGAAGTTGAATAAGCTAGGGATCTTTTTTTGGTTGTTTCCTAAGTTTTAGGCAGAAATTGGAAAACACACTGTGTTTTCAAACAGCATGATTTTTGCTATTCTTAGGCTCAGCAAAATTAACCTAACTGATTCCTTGTGTGGGGAATGTGAACTCACGACTTTTGAAGGGGGAAAAAGGCTTTTGTGAGTTGGCAGTTTTAGGAGAAAGGGAATAGAACAGTGTTTTTTTGATGAAAAAATATAGTTTTCTGTTTCTTGCATCTGAAACAGCAGAGAAATGAATTGAATAAAGCCTTTTGTTAGTTAGTTGGCATGTAAAAGAAAACTTTTTGATAATTTCTTGTGGCACCTTAAGATAGGTTTCCATCATTTTCATTTAAACTTATAAATTTGTGTTTTCTTTTATGTTATTTCTGACTGGTAAATCCAGGAAAAAAATGGAGTCTTAGCTGGTTTTCTGCCCAAACTAAGAAGTATGGAAGCCGTGGAAACAAAGCTATGCTCCACCCTTGTACATAGTATAAATATAGGAGTTAGTAAAAGATCAAAATCATGCTTGGAATCCTTTCCTAGGCGAGTTTACGCTGCTCGGTTGGGAAAAGGTAGTTGGAAACAAACCCTAACGTGGCAGGGGTGACAAGTAATACAGTGTAGGGTGTGTAGTGTTTGAAAGAGGTCACAAGAAGGTTGGAAGGAGGGGTGGAACCCTTGTCAGACCCAAATGGAGGCAGGGAAAAGCATAATAGACCAAGAAAAGGTCTAAAGAAACCCTAGTTCCTTACCAAAAACTAGATTGTACCTTTGTACGGACTGGAAAGGTCCAAACCTCAAAACTCTGTCAGAGCTTGGAATTTGGGCCAAGGTGTCAGAAGAGTGTTTGGCACAATCTTGTCAAGGGGAGGAGATAGAACCTATTCATCTGTGCAAGGATGCCTAAAAGGGGCTCATTCCTCGTAGCCCTGTCCAAAACCTAGACCAAGGATTTTGTGATAGCGATAAAGAAATAGGGAAAGAAGGTTGAACAAGAACCTTCCCAAGATTTTTTTGAAGCCATGGAGGCATACCACACCCCTGCAAACTAGTTAGGGAGAAAATGGAGGTTAACTATTCTTTAGGCTTATTAAAGGCTAGATGGAGAAGGTGTGAAGAAGCACCAAGAGTTGCTTGGTAGCAGCAAATTTGTAATGATAGCAGGGTTGGTAAGTGAACCAGGGGTGCCTCAATAGCAGAGGACCTATAGGTTTGTAGGGTGAATGAACTAACACCTTAGGAGTTCTCAAGACAAGGAATCAGAGCATTGAGCCAGTGATTGACTCAATCCAACCTTTTTTCTATCAGATTGGTATCAGAGCCCAGCTAAAGATTTGGGAAAGTAGCTTATATGTCTGAAGTTGAGTCCAGTGAAACCCCAGCCATGGTGACAAATGCATAGTTAGCCAAGAAGGTTGAAGAGCAAGAAGAGGACAACAAGTCCCTGAAAGAAAGAATTGAGCAATTGGAGAAGGCATTGAACAATACAAGGCTGGAAGGAATAGTGCCAAAGGAAGAAGAGGTTGCAAAGGAGGACAAAGTCCCTGAACCTAACCCTATTTTGCAGGAAGAGCCTTTCTTGAAGGCATTAAAAGCCCTGAGTGGAAAAGGACTTGAGGGCATACCATTGTTCTATGGGAAGATGGATCTTGATTTGGTCATGGACTGGATAGATGGCATGGAGAACCATTTTGAATGTGATGGAGTAACTGAGGCACAGAAGGTGAAGGTTGTAAAATCAAGGTTGAGAGGATCAGCCCTGACTTGGTGGAAATTTATTCAGACTAAAAGGGAGAAAGAAGGCAAGCAGCCCATATCAACCTGGAAAGGAATGGTTGCTAAAGTGAAGGAAGCATATATGCCAGATGATTATGAGATCCAACTTCACAAGAAGAGGCAGAGTTTAAGACAAAAATATCAAGATGTCAACACCTACACTGAAGAGTTCCAGAAGCTTTGCTTGAGATCAAATGTGGCAGAAGATGAGAGTCTAAAAGTGGCTAGATACCTCAATGGTTTGAAGTGGAATATACAGGAAGAGATGGCTTTACTCAGCCCCAAGACAGTCCACCAATGTTATCATCTAGCTATAAAGATTGAAGAGAGGAATAAAAGGAAGCATGATCAGTCCTCTAAAGGTAGAGGCAAAGGCAGAGACCAAAGAGGACAGCATGGAGGTTACCAAGGAAGAGGTAATGATCAAAGAACCCAAGGAGAATCCAAGCTTACTGAGAATGCAGGTGAAACATCATCAAGAGGAGGATTTAATAGAGGAAGAGGACCTCAAGGGGGTTCAAATAGAGGAAGAGGAGCAGGAAGAAGTAACTCCTACTTTGCCACCATGAAATGTTATCACTGTAATCAGCTAGATCATCCAACTTATAGATGCCCGGAGAAAGCTTCATCTACCAATGAGAAAAAGAGTAGCTTATGCACAAGAGGATAACATGAGTGTCAAATCACTTGAGATCAATCATATAGAATCATAAGTAGGTGAAAATCTGATGTTTAATAGAGTGTTGATCAGACAACCGGTCAAGGAAGAACCCAAGCAAAGGAGAGCTTTGTTTAGAGCAAGGTGCAAAATACTTGGCAAAGTATGCAAGGTCATTGTAGATTCTGGTTCTACAGATAATATAATCTCTGAGGAGGCAGTAACTAAGTTAAAATTGAAGAAGGTACCTCATACCAATCCTTACAAAGTCACATGGCTGAATAAAGGGTAGAGTGTTTTGGTGAATGAGCAGGTTACAGTGGAATTCTCAATTGGAGGCTACAAAGACAAGCTGATTTGTGATGTACTTCCCATGGATGCATGCCATCTTCTTCTTAGCAGGCCATGGAAATATGACAGAGGTGTTGTATATCATGGGAAGGAGAACACCATTGAATTTAAGAAGGATGGAAGAACCTTCAAGCTGCAGTCATTGATTGAGGATGATGAAGGACAGTCCAAGGTTCCTAACATTATGTTGAGCAGTGGAAAGGAGTTCATCAAGGGTCTACACCAAGGGAATGAAGGGTATGTGATCATGATGCAGCCCAAAGAAGAGGAAAAGGCTGAAAGGACAGTATTACCAGCAGCAGTCCAAAACTTGCTTGACAAATGCAAGAGCATAGTGAGTGATGGAACACCAGCAACTCTACCACCCAAGAGAACTATAAGTCATCAAATTGACTTTATACCAGGAACTTCATTTCCTAACAAGGCAGCATACAAACTCACACCAGATCAGAATCTTGAAGTGGCAAGACAAGTGGAAGAATTGTTAGGACAAGGTCTGATTCAAAAGAGCATCAACCCATGTGCAGTCCCAGTTGTTTTAGCAACAAAGAAAGGAGGTAAGTGGAGACTTTGTACTGATTCTAGAGCAACCAATAGGATTACAATCTGGTATAGATTCCCAATACCTAGAATTTAAGATTTAATGGATTTCCTTGGAGGAGCACATTATTACACTAAGTTAGATCTTAAGAGCGGGTATCACCAAATCAAAATTAAGGAGGGTGATGAATGGAA
Source organism: Sequoia sempervirens (assembly GCA_007258455.2). Taxonomy (NCBI): domain Eukaryota; kingdom Viridiplantae; phylum Streptophyta; class Pinopsida; order Cupressales; family Cupressaceae; genus Sequoia; species Sequoia sempervirens. Next base: position 95,560 of record VDFB02085027.1, on the reverse strand, counting down.
GATAGCTTTCAAGACAAATGATGGTTTGTATGAGTGGAAAGTGATGCCATTTGGCCTCTCGAATGCCCCTAGCACATTCATGAGATTAATGAATGAGGTGCTTAAGGATTTCATAGGGATTTTTGTGGTAGTCTACTTGGATGACATACTGATTTTTAGTAAGGCAGCAGAAGAACATTTGAAACATGTGAAGATGGTACTCAAAAGGCTACAAGAAGAACAATTGGCAATCAACCTTGAGAGGTGTGAGTTCTTCAAACAAGAACTTGTGTATCTAGGCTTTGTGGTATCCCAAGGAATGCTGAAGATGGATCCAAGCAAGGTGGAAGCCATCCTAAACTGGCCTACACCAACCACAGCCACATAGGTAAGAAGTTTCCATGGTTTAGCTCAGTTTTATAGGAAGTTCATAAGGAATTTTAGTGGCATCTATGCACCAGTGCTAGATACAATCAAGGGTGGTTAGAAAACAAAGTTTAAGTGGACTTTAGAAGCTGATAAAGGGTTTGAAAAGCTGAAACAAGAGGTAGCAACCCAACCTATACTTTTGTTGCCTAGTTTTGATAAGTTATTCACAGTTGAGTGTGATGCGAGTAGCAGTAGGAGGAGTCCTTAGTCAAGAAGGTAGGCCTGTAGCCTTCTTCAGTGAAAAACTCAATGAATCCAAACAAAAATACTCCACCTATGATCTAGAACTTTATGATTTAGTGCAGTCCCTTAGGAAGTGGAGGCATTATTTATTGCCCAAAGAGTTTGTGGTCTTCACAGATAACCAGGCACTCAGTTACATCAACACCCAAGAGAAGTTAAGCAATAGACACTTGAAATGGATGGAGTACATTCAAGCCTTTACATTTACCATTAAGCACAAGAAGGGACAACAAAACAAAGTAGCTGATGCATTAAGCAGGAGAATGTTGACAGTCCAAGAGATACAGCTGAAAAGCATTGGATTGGAGAGTTTTAAAGATCTCTATGGTGAGGATGAAGATTTCTCATAAGCCTACAACGTATGCTTAGATTTTGAAAATCATTTTCATAGTCAGTATGTTGAGTATACATTGCAAAATGGATTGTTATTTAAGGGCAATCTGTTATGTGTCCCAAGAGGATCAATGAGGGAAAATCTGATCCAAGAGAAACACAATGGCAGTCTTAGTGGGCATTTTGGAATAAATAAAACTTTAGAGCTGGTACAAAGATTTTATTATTGGCCTAAGTTGGCAAGAGATGTTAAGAAGTACGTAGAACAGTTTGTTGTTTGCATGAAAGACAAAGGGGGAGCTAGCAATGTTGAGTTGTATCAGCCCCTGCCTATTCCTAACAGACCATGGGAGTTTGTGAGCATGGATTTTGTGGTGGGTCTTCCCAAGACTAAAACTGGTTTTGATAATGTTTTTGTAGTTGTGGATAGATTTAGCAAGATGAGTCACTTTATCCCTTGCAAGACTACACATGATGCAAGTTATATTGCTCATCTCTTTTTTAGGAAGTTGTAAGAATCCATGGATTGCCATTAAGTATTGTTTCTGATAGGGATGTGAAATTCATGAGCCATTTTTGGAAAACATTATGGAACAGATTGGGAACAAATTTGTCATTTAGATCAGCATAACATCCTTAGACCGATGGTCAAACAGAGGTGGTTGACAGAGTGTTAGGTAACCTATTGAGGTGCTTGACAAAGGAATATGGATAGACATGGGATATGGTGATTTCCCAAGCTGAATATGCATACAATGACAGTGTTAATAGAACTACAGGAAAAAGTCCATTTGAGGTTGTGTATGGAATGCACCCAAGAGGAGTTTGTGAACTTAGAGACCTTGGAACAATGGAGAACAGGAGTGCACATGTAGAATACTTCAGCCAGACCATGAAGGAGATTCATGAGCAGGTTAAGAAGACAATTACAACAGCAACACAAAAGTTGAAAGATAAAGTTGATGAGTCAAGGAGAGATGTGTAGTTTCAAGTGGGTGATTATGTGATGGTTCACCTCAACAAATCCAGATTGCAGAAGGGGATGTCCACCAAGTTGCAAATGAAGAGAGTAGGACCATGCAAGGTGTTGGCCAAGTATGGAAAGAATGCTTACAAGGTGGAGTTACCATCAGATTTGGGCATATCTCCGGTGTTCAACAATGTTGATTTGATCAAATATAAGGGCACAGTCAATGATGAGGTTCAGAACAGTCATGAGGTCTTCAAGGACATCAGTAATGTACCCCTACCAAATCAAGAGCAGCTTGAGGCAGAGCAAATCTTAGAGTCCAGGGTGAAAAAGTCAACAAGGAATAAGGTATACATGGAGCACCTTATCAAGTGGAAGAGCAAGCCTGACTTAGAGGATACATGGGTAAAATAAGATCAATTCAAGAAGCTTGGAATTGACCTGAAAATGATCCCTCTTTCCAGTTCTTAGTCTTTGTGCTGAGAGGGGGAGAATGGTGCAGGAGCACCTACCAAACTACAAGCAAATTTTGAAGTATTATTTTTATATCTTTTTGTTTTTGTTGTGCAAGGTCTCAAATACCTTTTAGGATGTGTTGAGGACCTTTTTGATGTTGGGGTTAGAAGTTGAATAAGCTAGGGATCTTTTTTTGGTTGTTTCCTAAGTTTTAGGCAAAAATTGGAAAACACGCTGTGTTTTCAAACAGCATGATTTTTGCTATCTTAGGCTCGGTTAAATTAACCTAACTGATTCCTTGCATGGGGAATGTGAACTCATGAATTTTGAAGGGGGAAAAAGGCTTTTGTGAGTTGGCAGTTTTAGGAGAAAGGCAATAGAACAGTGTTTTTTTGATGAAAAAATACAGTTTTCTGTTTCTTGCGTCTGAAACAACAAAGAAATGAATTGAATAAAGCCTTTTGTTAGTTAGTTGGCATGTAAAATAAACCTTTTTGATAATTTCTTGTGGCACCTTAAGATAGGTTTCCATTGTTTTCATTTAAACTTATAAATCTGTGTTTTCTTTTCTGTTATTTCTGACTGGTAAATCCAGGAAAAAAATGGAGTCTTAGCTAGTTTTCTGCCCGTATTGAGAAGTATGGAAGCTGTGGAAACAAAGCTAGGCTCCACCCTTGTACATAGTGTAAATATAAGATCTAGTTAAAGATCAAAAAGCATGCTTGGAATCCTTTCCTAGGCAAGTTTATGCTGCTCGATTGGGAAAAGGTAGTTGGAAACAAACCCTAATGTGGCAGGGGTGACAAGTAATACAGTGCAGGGTGTGTAGTGTTTGAAAGAGGTCACAAGAAGGTTGTAAGGAGGGGTGGAACCCTTGTCAGACCCAAATGGAGGTAGGGAAAAGCATAACATACCAAGAAAAGGTCTAAAGAAACCCTAGTTCCTTACCAAAAACTAGATTGTACCTTTGTACAAACTGGAAAGGTCCCAAACCTCAAAAATCTGTCAGAGCTTGGAATTTGGGCCAGGGTGTCAGAAGAGTGTTTGGCACAATCTTGTCAAGGGGAGGAGATAGAACCTATTCATCTGTGCAAGGAGGCCTAAAATGGGCTCATTCCTTGTAGCCCTATCCAAAACCTAGACCAAGGATTTTGTGACAGCGATAAAGAAATAGGGAAAGAAGGTTGAACAAGAACCTTCCCAAGATTTTTTTGAAGCCATGGAGGCATACCACACCCCTGCAAACTGGTTAGGGAGAAAATGGAGGTTAACTAGTCTTTAGGCCTATTAAAGGCTAGATGGAGAAGGTGTGAAGAAGCACCAAGAGTTGCTTGGTAGCAGCAAATTTGTAATGATAGTAGGGTTGGTAAGTGAACCAGGGGTGCCTCAATAGCAGAGGACCTATAGGTTTGTAGGGTGAATGAACTAACACCTTAGGAGTTCTCAAGACAAGGACTCAGAGCATTGAGCCAGTGATTGACTCAATCCAACCTTTTTTCTATCACATATCTACCTTCTCTTTCAGTTTTTGGGTAGCCTCAGTGACTGTTCTCTTGACCTGCTCCTGAATCTCTTTCATGGTCTGAGTGAAGTCTTCTGCATGTCCACTCCTATTCTCCATAGATCCAAGGTCTCTGAGCTCACAAATGCCTCTTGGGTGCATCCCATACACAACCTCAAAAGGACTTTTCCTTGTAGTTCTATTGACACTATCATTATAGGCATATTCAACTAGGGAAATAACCATATCCCATGTTTGTCCATATTCCTTGGTTAGACACCTTAAGAGATTTCCCAACACTCTGTTAACCACCTCTATTTGACCATCGATCTGAGGATGGTAAGCTGATCCAAAAGATAGGTTTGTTCCTAATCTGCTCCATAGAGTCTTCAAAAAATGACTCATAAACTTCACATCTCTGTCAGAAACTATGCTTAAAGGTAAGCCATGGATCCTCACAACCTCCTTGAAGAAAAGATGAGCTATGTAGCTGGCATCATAAGTAGTTTTGCAAGGAATAAAAAGACTCATCTTACTAAATCTTTCTACCACAACATAAACACTGTCAAAACCGCTCTTGGTCTTAGGAAGACCTACCACAAAATCCATGCTCACACACTCCCATGGTCTGTTAGGAATGGGAAGGGGTTGATATAAACCAGCATTGCTAGCTCCTCCCTTAGCTTTCATGCATACAACACACAGTTCCACATACCTCCTAACATCTCTTGCCAACTTAGGCCAATAATAGAACCTTTGCACTAGTTCTAAAGTCTTATTGATGCCAAAATGTCCACTAAGACTTCCATTATGCTTTTCTTGAATCATATTTTCCCTCATTGACCCTCTTGGAACACATAATTGATTACCCTTAAATAAAAATCCATTTTGCAATGTATACTCAGAATATTGGCTATGAAAATGATTCTCAAAATCAGAGCATACCTTGTAAGCTTCTGAGAAGTCTTCATCTTCTCCATAGAGGTCTTTGAAACTCTCTAATCCAATGCTCTTTAGCTGTATTTCTTGTACTATCAGCAATCTCTTGCTTAATGCATCTGCCACCTTATTCATTTGCCCTTTCTTGTGCTTGATGGTAAAAGTAAAGGCTTGGATGTATTCCATCCATTTCAAATGCCTATTACTTAACTTCTCTTGGGTGTTGATATAACTAAGTGCCTGGTTATTAGTAAAAACCACAAACTCTTTGGGCAACAAATAATGCCTCCACTTCCTAAGGAACTGCACTAAAGCATATAATTCTAGATCATAGGTAGAGTACTTTTGCTTGGCTTCATTGAGCTTTTCACTAAAGAAAGCCACAGGCCTACCTTCTTGACTAAGTACTCCTCCTACTGCTACTCCACTTGCATCACACTCAACTATGAACAACTTGTCAAAACTAGGCAATAATAGAATTGGTTGAGTTGCCACTTCTTGTTTCAGTTTCTCAAACCCTTTATCAGCCTCTTGAGTCCACTTAAACTTTGTTTTCATACCACCCTTGATTGTATCTAGGACTGGTGCACATATACCACAGAAGTTCCTTATAAATTTTCTATAGAATTGGGCCAATCCATGGAAACTCCTTACCTTTGTTGCTGTGGTTGGTGTAGGCCAGTTTAGGATGGCTTCCACCTTGCTTGGATCCATCTTTAATGTTCCTTTGGATACTACAAAACCCAAATACACAAGTTCATGCTTGAAGAACTCACACTTCTCAAGATTGATTACCACCTTCTCTTCTTGCAACCTTCTAAGAACCATCTCCACATGCTTGAAGTGTTCTTTTGTTGTCTTACTGAAAATCAGTATGTCATCAAGATATACTACCACAAAGATCCCTGTGAAATCCTTACGCACCTCATTCATGAGTCTCATGAATGTGCTAGGGGCATTTGAGATGCCAAATGGCATCACTTTCCACTCATATAACCCATCATTTGTCTTAAAATTTGTCTTCCACTCATCACCATCCTTAATTCTAATCTAATGGTACCCACTCTTGAGGTCCAACTTTGTGAAGAACTAAGCACCTCCAAGACAATCCATCAAGTCTTCAATTCTAGGAATAGGAAAACTATACCTAATGGTGATCCTATTTATTGCCATAGAATCAGTACAAAGTCTCCACTTACCTCCTTTCTTGGTTGCCAAAACCACTGGCACTGCACAAGGGCTGATGCTCTTTTGAATCAAGCCTTGATCCAATAATTCTTGCACTTGCCTAGCTACCTCTAGGTTCTGTTTTGGAGTAAGTTTGTATGCTGCTTTGTTAGGTAATGAGGCTCTAGGTATGAAGTCAATTTGATGACTTATTGCTCTCTTTGGTGGTAAAGTTGTTGGTGTACCATCACTGACTATGCTCTTGTACTTATCAAGCAACCTTTGGACTGCTTCTGGTAAGACTATCTTTTCATCCTTTTCTTCCTCTTTGGACAGCATCATGATCACATATCCTTCATTCCCTTGGTGTAGGTCCTTGAGGAACTCTTGCCACTGCTCAACATGATGTTTGGTGCCTTTGACTGTCCTTCATTTTCTTCTGACAGTGACTGCAGCTTGAAGGTTCTTCCATCCTTTTTGAATGAAATGGTATTCTCCTTCCCATCATACATAACACTCCTGTCATACTGCCATGGTCTACCCAGTAGTAGATGGCATGCATCCATGGGAAATACATCACAAACTAGCTTATCTTTATACCCTCCAATTGAAAATTCCACTGTTACCTGTTCATTAACTAAAACACTCTGCCATTTGTTTAGCCATGTGACCTTGTAGGGGTTATTGTGAGGTACCTTCTCCAATTTCAGTTTAGTTACTTCCTCCTCTGAGATTATATTGTCTATTGAACCTGAGTCTACAATGACTTTGCACACTTTTCCAAGTATCTTGCACCTTACTCTAAAAAGAGCTCTTCTTTGTTTAGGTTCCTCTTTGACTGGCTGCCTGATCAAAACTCTGTTAAACATTAGATTCTCTCCTACCTCAGATTCTATATGACTAATTTTAGATGCTTTAGGACTCATGGTGTCCTCTTGTGCATAGGCTACTCTCTTTTCATTGCTTGATGAGGAAACTTTCTCTGGGCACCTATAAGTTGGATGTCCCATTTGACTACAATGATAACACTTCATGTTTGCAAAGTAAGAATTACTCCTACCTGCTCCTCTTCCTCTATTTGAACCTCCTTGAGGTCCTCTTCCTTTGTTAAATCCTCCTCTTGAAGATGTTTCACCTCCATGCTCAGTGAGTTTGGATTCTCCTTGATTTATTTGGTCATTTCCTCTACCTTGGTAACAATCACGCTGTCCTCTTTGATCTCTTTGATCCCTTCCTTTGCCTCTACCCTTAGAAGCCTAATCTTGCTTCCTTTTTCTCCTTTCCTCAATCTTGATAGCCAACTAATAACATTGGTATACTGTCTTAGGACTCAAAAGAGCCATCTCCTCTTGGATGTTCCATTTCAATCCATTAAGATACCTAGCCACTTTAAGGCTCTCATCCTCTCACATTAGACCTCATACAAAGCTTTTGAAACTCTTCAGTATAAGTGTTTACATCTTGGTCTTTCTGCCTTAGACTTTTCCTCTTCTTGTGCAATTGAATCTCATAGTCATCTAGCATGTAGGCTTCCTTTACCTTAGCAACCATTCCCTTCCAAGTTGATATGGGTTGTTTTCCTTCTTTCTCCCTCTCTGTCTAAATAAACTTCCACCATGTCAAGGCTGATCCTCTCAATCTTGACTTAGCAACCTTCACCTTATAAGCTTCAGTGACTCCATCACACTCAAAATGATTCTCCATGCCTTCTATCCAATCCATGACTAGGTTTGGTTCAATCTTTCCACTAAAAAGTGGTATGCCTTCAAGTGCTTTTCCACTCAAGGCTTTCAATGCCTTCAAGAAAGGCTCCTCCTACAAAACAGGGTTAGGTTTATGGGTCTTATCTTCCTCTACAACCTCTTCTTCTTTTGGAATTCTTCCCTTAAATTGTGCATTCTTCACTGCTTCCTCAAGTTGGGCTATTCTTTCCCTCAATTGTTTATTATCTTCTTCTTTCCCTTCAACCATCTTAGCCAGTTCTGCATTGGTCACCATGGTGAAAGAATCACTAGACTCAACCTCTGACATATAAGATGCTTCCCAAACCTTTTACCTGCTCTAATACCAAATCTGATAGGGAGTGGGGTTGGAGGAACCAATCACTGGTTCCTGCTCTAGGTCTTTCCTTATAAGACTTCCTTGGTGCTTGGCTCCACCAATCTAACCTATAGGCCCCTACTCATGACTATATTCCCCTGGTTTGTTAGACCAACCCCTCTCCTATCAACATGCTTTTCTTCTACCAACCAACCTTGGTGCTGCTTCATGTTCTCTCCTTTGGCCCTTAATTTGCCCTAAAGGCCAAATAACCTCAACCTTCTTATGGGTTCTTACAGGGGGTTTGAAAGGGTTACAAATACTTTAAAAAAATATCATCTTTTTTTCTTAAGACCCTCCTAACTCCACTTAACCATCACTTACACCAAACCCTATTTTAGGGCTACTAGCCCAAGAGCCCAATTAGGCCTCTGAATAGGGATAAAATGAAATTTCCCTTAAAACCACCAAAGACTTAGGTTCTTTGTCAAGAAATTGTGTTTCCCTTGCCTATGCCTCAAATAATTTTAAGGTTTTATCCCTATATAGACCGTACACTGTCCATATACAAAAATGATCAAGAACCTAGGATTTCAAGCTGCTCAAAACTATTTTTAAGACTATCAAAAAGTTCTCCTATTATATGCACTGATAAAACCTCCTCCTAATCACCATGCTTAGCCAAGACCACCAACAAAATTCTGAAAAAATCATTTCTTCAAGATCTCACGCCCCCTACAAGT
>VDFB02085027.1:74831-85123 GCA_007258455.2 Sequoia sempervirens | reverse complement strand
AAGAGCGGGTAGGAGGGCGAGACTTTCAAGAGAGAGAGGGGGGAGTGGGAGAAAGATAGAGTGTAGGGGGTACAAGGGTTTAGGGTTATAGGGTTAAGGGTTTAAGGGTTAGGGTTTATTTTTTTATTTGCATTGATTTATATTTTATATATGTGTACAATAATTTTATAATTAGATAATACTTAATTTTAAAATTTACATAATTTCCCATAGAACAATTCAATGGAAAAAATTATATAAGTTGTATATAAGTGTATATAAGATTTTTAAACTTAAGAATTCCATGAAACAAATATAAGTTGTATATAATTGTAATTTAGGAAAAATGATTTTAAAAACCTTCACTACATTTCAAATAAGGATTGAAAGCATATATATGGGTTTACATGCAACCAAAAAAAGTGAGAGATGATGCAATCAAAGATTCTTGAACTTAAGAATTTTCCATGGAACAAATATGTACATATAATTGTAATTTAGGCAAAATGATTTTTAAAAAATTCACTACATTTCAAATAAGGATTGAAAGCATATATATGGGTTTACATGCAACCAAAAAAAGTGAGAGATGATTCTATCAAATATTCTTCAACTTACGAATTTTCCATGGAACAAATATGTACATATAATTATAATTTACACAAAATTATTTACAACTATGTACAAGTTACTATAAGTTCTCATTTGAACATGTATAGGGTTACAAGTGAACTTGAAAACCATGGATATAATCTAAGTCAAAGATTTTGGTTCAGCCCGCTCTTCAATAACATGTAGATTTTTTTGATGATCATCACTATCTAGTCTCCATTTTCTTCGGCCACATGCATGTGGAACTGCATGAAGATGTAGAGCGGTAGCAATTATTAAGTGACTATATTGATATACCTTGTTATCAGGTTGATAACCAACAAAATGAATCCCATGTTGAAAAACTTTGACTTGTTTTAGATATGTCCCTTGCACTACAATAGAACCTGCATGGTAAACATGAACCTAAGGTAAGACATATGAAAATGTGAAACATTTTTGTGCTCAAGGTTTGTACAATATATATTTAATGTTTATAATGTAATGTGCACATGTGAATAAAATGTATATAAAATTTTAAATTCAAACTCACCTGTGGGAAATGGCATTCCATCACTTGGTTCAGGTTTTGTTAGCTTATTCCTCTCTTCTTTGCAACACAATATATAATAGTTAACACCTTCGATGTTTCTAGGCTCTGGTATGACTGTAAAAACATCTCCTGTACACCAAATTTACACAAAAAAATTCTTAAAAAATTAGAAATGTCTCTAAAGATCATTAACTAGATATATATAATATTTAAATTATTGAAAACTTACAAATGTGTACCTTTTCTAACCAATCCTAAAATATGGTCATAATCAATTGAAATCAAAGGAATGTCTTCAAATATTTCTTCCTCATTTCCATCATATGTTTCTAAAACAACTAGTGGCACCATATCCCATTTACCAACATATCCAAGTTCTTGATTGTTGCATGCATAATCAGAGTTTCCCTCAATGCACTCATGCAAAAACAAGAGTAATCCCTTGTGTCTAATATCCATCCATGGCGACTATCTGAACTCCTAACACAATGCAAAGATCTTGTTTTTTCTACCCTCTTGCATCCATGCATCAATCTTCTATCCACACCTAGATACATATGTACAACAAAAAACTTATGTGAACAAATATGTATATATATATATATATATTAAATTTAAATAAATTCAAATTTTTTGATTTAATGTAATTTATACATACCCAATATCTCCCAAAATACTCTGTGGAATGTGTCAGTTTGTTCTTGAAGATGTGCCAACCACATTTGATGCAAAGTGTTTCTTGCACAATTCAACAACATCATTTGCATTGTCTAGACGATCTTCTGGATAACTCATTTGATGCTTTCTTAAAGCTCATTTGATGCAAGATCCTACTCCATCATTCTCACCCTTTCCATTCCAACTCTAAAAAAAACTCCAAACATGTGGTATTTTAAGATTTTATGATATCTACAAAGTGCATAGAATGGTCGTGAAGATTTGAATTATGTCGCACATCCATCTGACCATACAAAATGATTTTCAAATTTTACACCCCTGCTTCTCAAATTCTCAAAAAATATTGTAAAGCAATGTTGGACGTGTCTCATGCTCGTTATCATCACTAATATAAAAGTGATATTCTTTCTTAATGGCTCATTCTTCATCTGTACTCTCAATAGCATCCAATTCTGATTGTGCATGTTGATAACACATATGAACCATAATAGTTATCTACTTTGAAAAGTAATACTCTGATTGAATCTCCTTTTGATGTACAAAGGAGTAATTTTTTGCAAAGTCAACCACTGATAGAACTATTCCACGTGGGAAAGTATCTCTCAATGTTTGGAATTTTTGTGCTTGCCACTTAGCAAAAAAGGAATGTTGTATGTATGGTCATATCAATTTTCAAAAATCTTCCATAAATTTTCCAATGGGAATCTCCTCTTCTACATAGTTCAACCTTGTGGATTCTTTCCCAAAATTTGTTTGCAACTTTACATACTTGTACCTGTGTGAGTAAGATATGTGAATAACTAATAAACCACACAATCAATGAAACATTACATCAAAGAGAATTCAAATAACAATCTATGAGAAATTGAAACAAATAAACTCTCTAAAAATAGTACTTACCTCTTGCAATTTATTGTCTTTGTTAGATCAGTATCCTCAATTCTTGAAGGAAATTTAGCCAAATTTCCACATGTCTCACAAATTCCTTTTATGCAGCTTATTTGAGGTCCATTTTCATGATCACACAATATAGTCTTTATGAACAAACTTTCTTGTTTAGAAGGTGCATTTTTAAACCCATGTCTTTCTTCTCTCATCTTTCAAAACACATGATAGTAGAGATCAAATTCAATATGATAACGACAACAAGTTTCAAAAAACTTGTTTATCTTCACATAATATGGCTTTAACCTTTGAAACATTGTTTGCCCAATCTTTATATGAGGATATGGATTACAAAAGTTCATATACATCTCAAATTGTGTTATGTCTAGCCAATGTTTGATATGGTTTTCATAAATACTAGGTCTAATCCTGTGTCTCATAACATTTCTAGTATTTGATGATGGACGAGTCTGATCATGCCAAAAACCTAAGACCAATTTCCTAACAACATCTTCAATCTTGTCAAAACAGGGAGCTCTACACATAATTGCCCAATTGCCTTCTAAACTCTCATCTAAAAACTTTCTCTTTTTCTCATATTTTATCAATGCGGTTCTACTATAACCAATTTCAGTTGAAAGTGCAGACATTTTTCTTTTTCTTGCTATATCTTGATGTACAATAGATGTCAACATCACCATTCTTGTAGTGGCCTTATCCACTGATCGAGATCCTTTCCCAATGGAATCTAAACCCTTTTTAACATTTTGAACAATATCCTTTTGTAATCCCATGTGTTTCTTCTTATTTGATGTTGAATGTACACCCAACAATTGTAATGACTCTTTGAGCTTATCACGAAGAAGTAAACACAATAACAATTGGGATTTTTCAAGTGTATCAAGATGATTGAAATGATGATTGATCATTCCATTTACAGATTTAGTCATTGACCTCTTTCTCTTATTATAAGGCTGGTTGGCATAATATTTCAATTTCTCCATATCCATTTCAAGTAAATGATCTAAATTTCTATGAGAAATTTGTTTCCTCACCTTCTCAGCTAGTTTTATATGCTCATCCATACCAGTAGGAGGAAGTGATCCTGACACCTCTCCAACATGCATTGTTTGAACTTATGCCTCCTCCCTATCTTCAATGACCATGCATTCTTGAGCATATTCATTTGATCCAATGTCTAGATTTGGCTTGACTTGAGCATGAAAACTTCTTGCTTGTTGAGCCATTCCTACATGTCACAAAATATTTTGCAAACAAAAGTGAGAGATGATGTTATATAAGTGAATTTTATGTATGCAAGCAAGCAAACTGATAAGACATGATGCTATAAGTGAGAGAATTTTGTGCTAGTTTTATATGCTCATCCATACCAGTAGAAGGAAGTGATCTTGACCCCTCTCCAACAAGCATTGTTTGAACTTGGGTCTCCTCCCTAACTTCAAGGTCCATGTGTTCTTCAATGGATTCGTTTGATCCAATATCTAGATTTGGCTCGACTCCAGCTTTAGGAATCCCTAGATCTTAAAACATAAAAATAATGAGAACATTGAAGTGATGAAAAGAAAAGACAAAAGACATAAAACAACTACATGCACATGTATGAAAACAAATCCATAAATGCATAGCCAAGGATAGGATACACATAGGTCAAATTCCATGCCAAGCATCAAAGTTTGAGGATTATGCATACAAGTGACTTAGAACTTTTAGGCTAGTGATATAGCAAAGGAAACCCTTAGAGTATAACAAGGTGATCCAAAGAACCCTAAAAAAATTGGGCTATAAGATGTTTCAAGGTTTCAAATAAGTTTCCAATATCATGCTAAGATGAAAAAAGTTAAAAATTTATGGGACATAAAACACAACCCAAATAATCAACTAAAACCAAACACAAATATTGAAAAAAAAAGAATTGGCTTAAGGAATTGGAGTCAAGGATCAGATAAACATTGCAACTTGCATGACCAAGATGACTCTAGGACATTTAAAAGTATTTATAGTCATTCAAGTGCAATTATGGTTAGAAACCTTCAAAACAAATGTTTGTTAAGACATAATTTAAAGAATAATCTATCATATATAACTATTATTCCTTGGTACCATATAGCTTGAGTTTTGATGTATACATCTATTAGTCTCTAGAAAACCTGACATTGCATTGGCTTTAAGTATAATTTGAGTTCTAATTTTCAAATAATTCTAGAGCTTAGAATTGGGAATTTATTAAAATATTAAAAAAATATTTTTAAGGAACTATTGATCATTAGATTAAATTCAATGGGAGTTTAGAAAAAATTTAATCTAATTAGATGTTGCAATGTAGATTGGATAGGGGATATTGATCACCAAAAATCAACATTAGAATGCCACTTCATTGTACATGAAGGTGTAATTTCATGAATAATTAAGAAAAAATAATGTTTTCTTTCAAAGTGCAAAGTTAGAATATATAGGAATTTACAAAGCCATAAAATAATTAATGTGGTTGAAAAATTTATGAAAATCAAAGTGGCATAGTGAGGGACACAAAATTTAAGGTTTCATTGGAGAACTAAGCATGTATTGAAGTACACTATCATTTTCTTCATGAACAAAGTAAAGAGAAAATTGTGTAGATGCAATACTCAACAATGATAATGTGATGAAAAACATTAAACAAAGGTATTGGTAAAAGATAAGTGTAAGGTTTGTAGGGAAGGATTTAATGTACAATATTTTAGTTTAAGAGTACATTTTAAGTTGGGGTATTGTAAGTTGAAAAATGGTCATACATTAAACATTTCTAATGTTAATAAGAAAGCCAATGCAAAATGTATGCACATACAAATTTATGTTTAGGTGTACTAACCAAATTATTGGGTGGAGTAATGCACATTATGGATTCCATCCCATCAAATGAATACTCATGTTTTTTCAAAGTAAAATTCCTAAACACACACTTGAGAGTGAGAGAGAGAAGAAACAAGCATGTACCTTGTTTCTTTCTATGATAATTTTCCAAGTTTTGTTCACGCCTCTTTTGTTCTTCTTCTTTTGACAATTTTTGTTGAGATGCATTTTTTATTTTTCTTTGTTGTCCCATTTTCTTCTTCAACTTAAAGATGACTCAAAACAAGTCCTCTACCAGCTTAGTTAAATTCTCCTCCAAATTTTTCCTTGATTGATAAAAATGAAAAGTTATCGAGCTCCAATATTTGCCTCCTTGATAAATGTGAAATAACTTCTCCAAAATTTGCGCTCCAAGTGATATAAATGAGAATTAATCTTGCAATTTGATATCCAAAATAATGAAAAATAAGTTTCTATTTATATGCATATGGGATGGGAAAAAAATTATTGTAGTGTACATGGAATAACTAGATCCTAATTTAAATGAATCAAGTAGTAAACAAACAAGTTATTTCATTGTGGAGTTTGTTGTTATTTAATTCATAGGTATGCACAACATATCTAGTAATTTTAGAATTTTGTTAAAGTGTCAAAAATGTATATTAGAGGTATAATTTGAATTGAATTTTCTTAATTATATTTGAATTGAATTTCAAGTTACTTGTCAAAAATGTATAATAGAGGTATAATTTGAATTGAATTTTTCTTAATTATATTTGAATTGAATTTCAAGTTACTTGTCAAAAATATTATATCTTGTTCTCAACTCAATGGTTCATGTTGCCTAAGTCATTTTTAAAAAATATTTATTGTGATCAACATGAATGAACTTAATTATAAAGTGGCATTGATTTCCCTAAAATTCTACTAGAGATCAAATGTATATTGAATATAAGGAAATGTAAGTTGTAAGAGATCATAAAATAAGAAAACATGTATGTATATTGAATATTTAAAGCAAGTGCATACATATATTATGTGTAAACATGTTTAAACCATAAGCAAACACATGTACATACATGTAAAGGGATTCAATACATATAAACATAACACATATTATAAGCAAAGAGGAAAATGTATGTATATATCATATAAGAAAATATATGTACATATCATTTAAGAAAAAATGTAAATTAAATATCATCAAATGTCGAATACTAAAGATCAACAAATAAGAAAATGTATGTATATCATATAAGCAAATGTAAGTTAGAGATCATCAAATCTCAAATACTAAAGATCATCATATAAGCAAATACATGTGGTAAAGATCATAAATCTAGTGTGCATGGCATAATATGAATGTCTACTCCTAGTGAATGGCCATCTGAATGAGAACGGTCCCACTCTGATGGATGTGCGAGCCCTCAAATAAAATTGTGTACAGGACATGTTAAATACATATAATTTATATTAAATAAATTTTATGAAATTTATTTTTAAATGAAATTGTATTTTTAAATATCAATCTAGATCTATGCATACATAAATATTGCATGTACATATAAATGTGTGATTATATAAAAATGTAAAACTCACATGTCCACTGGCAGCAGATTCATCCACAAAGTCACATTGATCATGCACACGATCTGGACCAAGGCTAGGAGTGATATGAGGTATGTCCACCTGTAACAATATATATACATATATATATCAACTTACATGAATATCTAGTTAAAAAAAAATTAAAAATAATGAAAAAAGGAATTGAAACATGCACATGCACACATACATGCACATCATCTGGTATCGGATGACCTAAGTCCTCTAAAACAGTCGCCTCCACCATATCCACCAAACGGTCAAGCGATGAATCAACATCTGCATCCATCTGATCTATCCCATGTCGTGCCAGAAATGATGAATGTAGAGGACTATGAAGGTGAGATGGCATCAGCGATGATGAACCATAACCAATCAACATATCAGTAAAACCCATAGTCTATGCAACTACCGAATGAACTGTAGGTGGATCCTGATGCGCACTAGTGCTCAGCTAAGAGTGATGGGATCCTAGAACTGAACAACCTCTGCATCTCAAATGATCTTTAACATGCTCTATATTGATCCCATTATCTGATGCAATGTGGGCATATTCCTCCAACAGGTCCTTAGCCAAACAATGCATAGTCATGAGTGCCATATCTCATGTAAGTGCATCAAGTTGTGTAGGAGTAGGGATGTCGACCACTGTAAAAGGATCCATGGTGGTCCATTGTGCTGAAAATGATGTGGATCAAGAATGTCTGGACATCAAATACTAACCTACACAATCATCAGATATCCTAGTGGTGGCAGTTGCAATTTCACCTACAGTGTCAATTGCTTCCTTTTGGGAAGCAACAACAACCTCATCTACTATGGGGGCCAGAGCTGGGGTGAGAGGAGGAGACCTCTCACCAACCCATACCCTAAACACTGGGGGTGGTCTATCTACCCGACGATAGGTGGGCCTATCAACAATCCTTCCACGCCCCTGACCAGCATATGGTGGAATGTCCAGGTAGTTAACTTTGAGGCCCAAATGGACCTCAGCATACAACTGTTGAACAAAATACAATGGAATCTGGTCATTGTTTGGTTATAGACCATGTTTTGTGAGAAATTGTGGGTAGATCAATGAGTCCATAGCATGATCGACACATCTAGTGACCTAGTATCCCCTAACTTTACACACATTTTGATAAAATGGAAAACAAGTGACTTTTATCATTTCTTTGGTCACACTATCATGTATTTGTTTAAGGGGAACATCACCATGTACTTCTTCCCGCATGCAGGAAAGAATAGCAGCTACTCTATTTGGGGAATATGCACTAGTCCTCTCAAGTTCATCTTTTAGTTTTTCTAGACTATGCAATATTAACATGCATGGTTCACTATATATCCCTAGGTTTGCACCTTGTGCTAATGGGTCTCTCAATTTTTTAATCTCATTAGTGGTATTTCCAAACAATTTTTTTGCAAGTGGAACATCTTCATTTTCTATGTTATATATGTATGTACACCTAAAGAAGCAATGAGACCTTGGTAAATAATATATCTAGATATAGAGAATATATTTATCTAAAACAGTTCTAATAATTCATCTAATCATCAATAATATTTTTATACCATTAACAATTTAAAAATAATTGGAAGACAACTATAATCTATAACATAGCATCCTTAAATAGTTCAAATTTTAAATGAAACATTGAAAGAAAGAATAAGAAAACAAAGATTAGTGTAAAATTATTTGAAAATAATTGGGGATAAAAATATCTAATCTAATAGTTGTTAACATAAATAAACTTCAAAATAGGATTATGTAAGTGAAAAAAAGTTCTATTGCCTTCATTGAACCTAAATTTATCTAGTTAAGATATGTCTAAAATTAAGAATTCACACTACAATATCAATATTCCATAAGAATCTCATAAAGAGGATGAATTTAATGGAAGATAATATAAAATCCTCCATATGAGGATGAATTTTATCATTACATTATGAGTGAATCATCTCAATTATATAGCCAAGAACATCAAAAAATTATAGATTGGAAAGCAAAATAATCAAACATTTATCATATTTTTATATGTATAAAGTTTAGATACCATCAAACTATTTAAACTTATAGATTGCATAAAGCTATAAATTGAATTGTTAAAACTAATTTATGAAGAATCAAATATAATAAAGTTTGACTTCATATTGCATACTTGTTATAAATATCTCACTAATCCAACCATACATTTTATATATGTTAAAAAATATATAATTGTTATGCCCATAATTTTTCACTAGAAAAACCCAATAATTTTTTTTTTTGAATCTTTTAATTATGCTAATTAATGCTTTAAGCGTTTATGATGCAAAAATAACCATCTCCAATAGAATTAACATCCTTTCTTTAATTAATTTGTTGGTTTAACTTGCTAATGTGATACTATTATTAATGCATCTCTCATTATTGATACTATTATTAATGCATCTCTCACTATTAACTATACTTTAAATATTAAATTTGCATGTATCACAATTTAATGGTTACACTAATAATATTCTCATTATAATGGTTATGTCATCGCAACCCACAATGAGTTGTTCCTACTTATATTTCTTGTTGACAGTAAGGTCAATATGGTATTATGATTATTAGGATAGTTCCTCGTGACCCAATGATGGCATTTAAAGTACTAAATATGTAACTTTTGATGGTAATAACAACATGAATAATTATATGGTCTGCATTTATTTATTTATTTTCCTCTCATATTTCAACATCTATAAAAGGTTTTTCCAAAAATGCTATCCAATTATCGATGAGCATTAATAAGGTTAAGTATGCTAACATTAGTATTAAGGTAACTATTGATATGAATATATTGATAAGAGTATTAACAATACTCGATGATATTAAGGCTCCCTCTACAATTAATACAAACATTCTATCAATTTTATTACTCACAAATAATATTAAACTTTACTCATAATAGAAATGTTAATGTAATAGTGATATCATGTTTACATATACCCTCATTTAAATACTATTACAAATACCATCCATTAATACCCATATCAATACTATAATAAATTTTATTAATAATATTAATAATGTATATATATATATATTTACAATAGCCCATAAACACTATTATTTGTCAGCTCATTGTTGCTTGCAAAACTTTTATTACCATCTTAGCATCCCTAA
>VDFB02085027.1:28759-74731 GCA_007258455.2 Sequoia sempervirens | reverse complement strand
TAACTATTTAAGTAAGCTTTTATTAGTCTATTTTTTAGGTTTTTTCCATTTTTTATCCACTTTTTAATGAAGTAACTATTTCTATTATGATTTACTTTTTTCTCTTAAATCACTAAGAATTTAATACTAAACAACAAGATACTTTTCTAATCATTTGCTTTTGTCACAGGCTATCTAGTTGAATAGGAAAATCAAGCATCTAAAACAGAAGATTTGGTACTTTTCTTTAATTTATTTTTTGTTTTGATTCTTATATGTTGATTGCTAGACTATTTTATGTTCATGTTTATATTTTCATGTATTTTACTATAAATATTTTGAGCTAATGCTTGGACTAACAAGTGGTGTAGCTGTCGACTGTCGAAGACTAATATTGGAAAACTACTAATTTATGGTTTTGCAGGACGTTTGGCCAAAGACTTTTTATTTTTGAAACCAATTGTCTTTTAGCTTAGAACAAATTTCAATTGGTGCTTTAAAATGAACAATTTTCTTCCTCCATATAGATTTAACTAGGGGATGAATGAACACTATTTGTTATGCTTGAGATGGTAGGGACCCTGTGCGAACTTGGTGATCAGAAACTAGACCCATCATCTTTGTATGTGTTTAATCCTTTAGAGGGCCTACCTTGGTGGGAAAAAGTACTCACCCCAAGGGAACGACCCAACCAATAATAGGCTAAAGCCAAGCTACTTCCAGACAGTATATAAAATGGGTGCTTGAGGAAAGTTCAAGTACCACGAGTGCAGATGTGTTATGCCGATAAGTGAATCCCCATAAACTTTGTAGAGTGTAACCTCTATATGCTGGGAATCCTCCTTATTGGAGCTAATCTTACCACATGTATAACCACTAAAATAGATTCCCTTACTAGACACCTCTTGTTGTAGTTTCCAAAATCCCTCTATTTGCTGCTGCAAGAGGTCAGAAACATTTTATCTACTATGTCTTGCGTGTGTGTTAAAAAATAGACCTAAAACAAACATCACACCTAGTAATTTGCAACACCTTAAACCTTGCAAAACCCCAAAACATCAAAGAACAAAAAAATCCAAAATGAACCTATCACTTAGATTTATAGGGGCTATCAATCCTTCAGTTATGATCTTTCAATCCTTGCATTCCACCTAGTCCTTGCATATCCTCCACCCTTTCATATCCACTATTGCTCAAACAAACCTTTAGCTTGCACTTAGACTACTCTTCCTAGGTCTTGAAATTAAACCATTGGCTATCTATCACCCACATCACTTGAGGTACATCATCCTTAAGTTAGGGAATATACCATTATCCTTGAGTAGGGAAATCCTTTTGGATTCCATCATCTCCTACATACCCTCTCTTGATCATTGGTCCTTGTGTCTATCCATCATAACACAAGTAAATCCTTTACATCATAACCAACTTTGGACCTACAGTTGCCTTTGAGCTATTGCATTCTTATCTTGTCATATCATACCATACCATTTTCATATCCCATCTGAGAATCATATCTTTTTATTGCTTCCTAGTCTTAGGTCTCATACATTATCTTACCTTAGATTGAAGATCAGAACAATCACATATGACCCCTAGAACAAGAGAAAAAATGTTTCAAGAAGAAGGGAACCCTTGGGGAAAAGACTTTGATAGGGAAGATCACATTAGTGTTGCAACTAGTGAAACAAGTGAAATTGAGGATGAATAAATAACCCAATCCACTATAAATGAAGCTCTTAATGATAATAGATTACTAAAATTCTTATAGAGGTGGTCAAACGTAACCCACAACAATACTTCAAGGCTCTTACTGATGAAGGAATCAAAATGCCTCCTTATTTTGATATATCATTACTCACAATGAATGACCAACCTAAATCTAGTGAATCTACACATCCCAAAACATCCACGATGGTAGAATAAAACATCATAGACCCTTTTATCTACAACCTCACCTTACAAGAGATCTTCAAAGACACTTGCCTCCTTTGGACACAAATAATCAAAAAAATGACACATGAATAACATCAAAGAAGAATATAAAGAAGCTATTATAGATCAAGTTAAAGAAGAAGATACAAAAGCTACCATGGATCAAATTGATATCCCGAATGATCAAGAATAGCTAAGCATGACAAATGATAAGGATAAAATATCCTATCAACTAGGATCATCCACTTTTATCAAATTAGGCTTTCTCATAGAGGAGAAGATTCCAAACAATAGTTTCCACATACATAATGATGGGTTCACATCTTGTTTTCACAGTAATGATATTAGGGGACACTTTATCCAATACAAACATCAAAAAGTTTGAATGCACGTTATTTTTGTATGTAGGTGAATTCAAACCTGAGCAATTTGTGATGGGGAATAAAAAGACAAGAACAAGGTTGTATGATCGAAAAAGAGATAGTAGAAATGTGGATGAAGGAACATCTTCTGAAGAAGAACCCATGGAAATTGTTGATGACCAAGGAGTATAGGTACCAGGACAAATGAAGGTGGTCATAGAAATATTTTCCTTGGTATGGAAAATATTATAGAGATGGATGAGGAATCCCTTTTTAATAATATTTCATCTGAAGATATGTTACCTGAAAGCACAATAAAATTACACTGCAAAAGAATATGGGATGAATATTTTGAAGAAAAGTCTATAGTTGGAAGAGCATAGTTATTTGCAAAATTATTTAGGAGGAAAGAAATGACCCCTGTTTTGGACTTATTAGGGGTTGATAATAAGAAAAATTCATCAGGATCATTAAAGGAAACAATAGTTGAAAACCTACAAGAAGCGTTGAATTCTATTGAAAACAAGAGTTGAGCTGTTGATTTAAGTGCTACACGTAGAGCATTGATGATGGTAATTTCTAGTAAGAAATTATCACATAGAAGACAAGTTAAAGCAGTTTTTGAATTATTCAATGTTTCTAGGAGAACTATTCAAAGATATATTAGAAAGAGAAATAGATTGGATGGAAATCTTGAGAATAATTGGGTAAATATTTGTAGGGTTCCCTGAAAAGATAAAATCTCAAAAGATGTAAAGGAATAGGTGATTGGATATTGGAACAACCACTCTTGTGTTTCTTCCAATAGAAGGGACACTATACAAATAAAAGGTGCAGATGGTAAAAAAATTTCACATCCAAAATATTTTATAGATACAACTCAGAGTGAGTTTTTTGAAGCATTCAAGCAAGAATTTTTAGATGTGAAGATTTGTCAAAGGATGTTTGAGAGACTACAACCAAGTTTTGTACATATAAATGAGATAGGTGAGACTTGTTGTTGTTGAAATCATGTTGAATTTCATCTACACCTTTAGACATATAGAAAATATATGGTAGTCATCAATCCAAATATAGTCATCCCTGGAAGTACAACACAATTTGTGAAGTCTCTTCTAGGCGAAAAATCAAAAGATTCAAATGAATTGAAAGTGCAGTGTATAAAAACTATATGTAATGAATGTGGAAATTTGAAGAATCTTTTACAGGTTGACAATATTTATCATCCAATGCAAGTTATGTGGAAGAGATTTGAATATGAGAAATACTCAACAAAGTCAAGATTTGAGACCAAAAAAATTGTTCACAAAGAGAGTGAGTTGTCTTACAATGAGTTTATGAACAAATTTTTCAATATCATATATCCACATATTCAACATTTTCATGGTGCTAGATGGAAAGCTAAGCAATTTCGTGACTCAAAGAATTGCTTTCTAGTGGGTTGTATTCTCTCTATTGTTGATTTCTCTAAGAACTATACATTTAGTCCTCAAACTGAGATCCAAAGTCAATATTATCATTTAGAGCAAGTTGCAATATTTGTACAAGTTTTTTATAGGCATGCCAAAGAACATCTGGATGGTCTACAAAGTAGCGAAGATGAACGAATTATCATCAAAGAGGTTCACTTTTATATCAATGATGATACAGGTCATGATAGAAGCTATGTAGCCCATTGTTTTGCAATGTTTTTTGAAGACCTGAGACAACGTCAAATAGATTCTTCACAACACTGGATATGGTCTAATGAATGTGCTGGTAAGTGTTGATTTATATTTTTTTGAAATTATATGTTTATTTGTTTACTTAACTTGTTCAAACTTAATTAGTTGTAGACATATAGTTTATTTTTACTATCTTGGTTTTAAATGAAATTGGTTGTAATGTCACAAGACAATTTAAGTCTGCAAAAGCTTTTAATTGGTTAAGCCAACAACATATTAGATGCGACATAAATTTTTTGTGGAATTTCTATGAGACTGGGCATGGAAAAGGAGAACATGATGGAGCTGGAGCATGTGTGAAGCATGCACTTCACCAACACAAACTTGCAAGTAACACCATATGGATTTGTAGAAAAAAATCTAATTATGTTTTTTGAGATCATCTTTTCCTTTCAACTACAAAACCTCTTAACTTGACATTTCACCAACATGAACTTGCAAGTAATTCCATAAGGAATGCACATGAAATTGTTGAATGGTGAAAAATTCATTTTGCTGCCCATGACTCAATATACAACACACAATATTTTTGAGAAGTTAAAGGTACATAAATGAATTTGTTTTATGAATTTCAATGTGTATATGAATTGAATTTTCAATTTTATACACTTTTTAATTGGATGTTTGAAATTTACAAATATTGATTGATCAACTCTTACTAATTGTCAAACAATTAGTGGTATTAGAAGTTTGCATCAAATCATGATAGTAGGACATAGTAGGCCTCCAATAATTCAAGTGAAGAAAAATCATGTTTTTGTGTTGATTGCATTGAGAACAATGCAAATACTCTACAATGTGAGAATATTAGAGATGGGTATGTTTCACAATGGGAAATAAAACAATTAGTGGACAAATTGAACCCTTTTGAAGATAATGACATTGTAGATATCTATGATTCTCTATATTTAGTTGATTACGAACGTGTATTAGATTTAGTTGTTACATGTAAATTTTAATTTTTTAAAATTAAATTTTATTCCTTACAATTGATTTATATTCTACCTAAGTTGAGCATGCTTTACTACATGGTGTGTACATGAGATTTTTTTATTGTTCTTGTAGATCCTAACAATGTAGAAGGTGTAGATTACTATCTACTAAGATGTACACAACTAAAATGCAAATTGTCAGAATCAATAATAGATGGTGATGGACAAGAGTATCCTACTGGATCAGTGGTTGTTGAAGGCACATACTATCAACAAATATTAAAGATAGATACAAATGGAATTATATTTATTGATTATATGTTAGGTCAAAAGGTTTTACATTATATTCATTTAGTTATAGCAGTAAGATTAAATCTTGAAATTTTACCAAAAAGAGGGCATGCCAAACAAAGGTGGAGGTTGCCTATTGAAGACCATAAAATTTTTTTAGAGATAATAAAAGATAGAGAGGATCCAGATTATATGTACCAAGAACTTTAAGATATTTTTGTACATATATATTTTCTATGACAATACATACATGTAACACTTGGGGATGAGGTCCCCCATTTGTGACCTCACCGGTTCATAGCTCCAAGTCAAAAGCGTTTACCCCTTGAATAAAAATAAAACATTTGGACCTAAATTTGAAAATATTTTTATTTTATGTTGAATTCAAATAATTTCATTCAATAGTAGCCCATCAATCTTTCTTTTTTGTGATCTTATTTTCCTATAAAGCTTTCTTAAGGTCAGTTTAACCACATGTTTGTGGATATCTTTGGTGCATAATTATAACACATAATTTTGATCTTACTTTTGATGATATAAAAAATGTTATAGTTGAGAACACTCTTCACTTAATTCCTAAAACCCTTCCCTTCCTATGTTGCATTGTGAATCACAAACACATACTTGTTAGCTCATTGAAATGAATGTAACATCATAGTAGCAGAGATAGAATAGTACAATTTATAAATAACTTTCTAATTTTCAAGTGAATTTTATTTATTTGTAAATCTCAATATGAAATTTAAGTTTTGGTTAAAAATAAATATTTAATCCTTTATTAAGCTCAAGCACCTTAGTTAAATGGAATTTTACTTGATTTAGTAAAGTAAAAATGAATTTGTGAAGTATGGTATACAAATCATTATTTAAGTTTTAATTAGACCAACTATAAGAGACCTTCAATTATGTGTCTAGATTTAATCCAATGGCATAACCTTATTATATAATCACCATCACTTACTTTCCTACAAAACATATTTCTAGAATAAATAATTTCTAAGTTGGAGGATTCCAAATCTTATACCATTAAATTTTCTACCCATAACCAATGAAAAAAATATACTTTGAAATCTAACTTAGAGCATTTTTTCCTAGGTGTTTGAGTGTAAGCCTCACAACCAAACACTTCCAAATGTGCAATTTAATTTTTTTTCCCATCCATACTTTGTATGGTGTCTCTTCAGGGATGGAAATGGGAAACTTATTTATCAAATAACAAAAAATACTAACAACTTACTCTCAAATAATTTGCTTCAAATTAACACAACTTAACATATTTTTATTTATTTCCTTTAATATTATATTCATTATCTTAGCTACCCCATTTTTAAATATATGGAATATTTTTCTATTAAATTACAATCCAATTATGTTTGAAAATTATTCAAATTAACTCTAAAATCCATTTTGCTATGAGAATTTAACTTTATTTTGCTTATGAAACACACAATCTCACCTATATATTTATTCTTCAATGTTTTTGATCCTTTCACACCTAGATGCGGTCTGATCTTTGATGTCAAAACATTGGCATATCAACTAATTCATTTACATGATCAAAAGTCATAGCATAGTTAGATTAAGTAGTACCATCCAATCCAAATAAATTACCATGCCTAATACCCTTTTCTAAAACCAAATCTTCCCTAACCAATTTTTAACCATGATCTTATCATAAATAATATGCACAATATTATCAGCCATCTTAAAATCTTAAATATGATTTTTGGCTAAACCATGAACGTGCAACACATCAGATAGTGTCTTCATTGTGCCATCACTAAAAATTAGTGTTATATTACCCTTAACAATGATCTTATGATAATTTTTTTCACCTAATTAGACCTCTCCACCATAATATTATATATATAATTTATGTAACACTTCCTATGTGAATTCACATGAAAAGAGACACCTAAATCAATATCTCTAAATATTATAGATTATTAAATTCTAAAATCTTTTTAATTAGTGATGAACTATAATTTTCAAGCATAGAAATGGGTTCAAAAATTTTCAAGCAAGATGACATAGTAACTTTGAGTGAATTTATAATGAATGTGGAAGTTACCTATTCTTAATTTTTAATGCAACATGAAAATTAAATAAAAATATGATTATTTTAGGGTTTTTTAATATTAATATTATGTTTATTGTTAAATGTTAAATAATTGATGTGTAAATAGTTGTCAAAACCCTTTAGAACATAGTTGGTAAATTAGCCTTAGAACATATTCAACCCACCATTCCAAACTACCTTATTGAACCAAAAATCATTAAATTAATTCAATTTTTGTATAGATTAAAAGTGAGCAATCTAATATTAAAGTTTCCCAACTGAAAACCCTAATTAGCTTCAAGAATTTATATTTCCATAATAAGATGAACCATAATGTGAAACTAGAATGTAAAATGTATATATATTGTAAAACATAATAAGATGAACCATAATGTGAAACCATAATGTAAAATGTATATACTATAAAACATAATAAGATGAACCATAATGTGAAACCATAATGTAAAATGTATATAATGTGAAGATCATCATCTAAGAACCATAATGTGACAAATCACAATATAAAATGTATAACAAATCATGTATCTGCATGTAAAATAAATCAAAGTGAAGGATGCCTAATATGACTGTGGATCGATCTCTCTTCTGATCCCTATCTAGATCCATGTCCTAATTCTCTGGATCCGTGGCCCGATGCCTCTCTCGATCCTTGTCTCAATCCATGTCTCGATTTGCCTCCCTGCACAAGAAAGTACATTAATTAATTTAATGTACACATGTGTAAATGTAAAGTCATCTTAAATTTCTGTACTTTCAATGTTTGAATGTATCAAGTACTTTAAATATTATAAATGTACCTCAAATGTACCATGCATAGGATCGTCTGCATGCTCCAAATATCCAAAGTATGACAAACCCTCATTTTTCTAGAAATTTAAAAATACAAGATTTCAATGAAGAGAGAACTATTTTAAAGTCAATTTTATTTTATATATGTATGTGAATTTTTAGAATGCAAAATATATCTGATTATTTGAAAGTACCTGCGTCTCACCCTAGAGCACTCTACCAATGTCACTAATGTCACGAGAATGCATAGTCAAATCAATGACACCTGTATCAGGTAGAGGACCAATGCTAAAGAGAAGTGAGTTGTATGTGCCATGTACATCGTGTGCAATAACCTCAGGGATTGTAGGCTGGTCTAGAATATGTTGATCATCTTGTGAAGTCGCCTCACCCCAACCTGGCTGTCTACCAAAATTCCATCTAATATGAGCTGGTACAACATCTAAAGGAATCCTCTACTCATCACTGATAAACTGTTATGATGATAGTAAATCAACAATGGAAATTGAAGCAACATTACGTATAGTGGCTTCACTCATTTGGGCCACATTTGACGATGATGGTAGATCTACACAAATGTAGGGATCATAATTGGAATACGTAGCTTTAGTGGTAGGAAGACTAATTTGTGGAAATAATAAGTATCTTCCTACACAATCAAATGACATATGATCAACCTAAGTAGCAATCGTGGAAATATTGTCAAAAAGGTCAAATCAGGTAGGTGTTGTTGCTACATCTCTTGCTACTGCTAGTTCCAAATGTTTTAGAAGAACCAAAAGGTTTGGACCAACTAATACCCTCTTGTTGATGGGTAGTGGAAAATCTACACATCTAAATTGAGATTTTTCAGCAAACCTCCATTTTCCCTGTCTAGCATGTGAAGGAATAGATGTGTAGTTCACTACTAACCCTAAATAAAACTCAACATATAATTGTTTGCAAAAGTAAAGTGGTAACTCATCATTATGAGGTCATCTATGATGGGCTACCAACCATTTGGGATATATAAATAGAGCAACAAGTTCATTTGTACATCTAGAAACAACATATCCTCTAACTTTTTTTCGTCCCATATAATGAGGGAACATGATGTGCACATTATGTGTTGAAACTCTACTATTAATAGAATCAATTTTTTATGTGCCAATAACACTGCTGGCAAGGGACCTATAAAACTCCTCAGTGTTGACCTCATCATAAGGATTATAAGATTGAATCATGTGAATCATACGATGGATCTCCTATTGAATGCTAACTAATCTATCTCTATTAGGGAGATTAGGGGAGTTAAGTATTGTTTGGTCTAAACATCTCAAAGCATTCTCTAATCTCCTCATGCTATCATTATATAAATTAGACCTAGCCTCAACTTGCTCCTCAGATTGAGTGGAATGATGTGATCCCTGATCATTAGTCATATCTATATAAATACAAAGATCTACAAATTTAATTAAAACAAAAAAATTACAAATATGTACTTATTTTATTTCTCTAATTTATTAAAATATGCAATAACCATTTTTCTAGTAAGATGCTTCATAGGAAATTATAAAAAATAGGAAATATGAGCAATGAGTGGCTTAAACATCATGAAGTAAAAATAAGAACAATTTTAAGTTCATTCAACTATCTATGAAAAAGAGGGAGATAGGGAGAAAGTAGGATTATAAAAAATTTCCTATAAAAGAAGTGGTACTAAAATATCCTAATGAAACATACACATGTAAAAGTAACACGTAAGCATATAAATACATAAATCTTGAATGATTTAAGAACTATGGACATGAGGATTAAATTTGACTAACTTCGTAGGAAATTTAAAGTCTTAAACAAAGAATCTCATGTATTATCATTTAAAATTGCAGGGTATCTCTAAATTCCAAATAACAATCATATAAGTGTACATAAATAGGATAAGAGTGTATGATAAAAGAGTGTATGATTAAGTATATGCATCTATATAGTAGGGTTAAGGAGATAATCATGCATAACTTATATTTAAAGAGACACATTGTATTTTAGGATACTTACAAATTACAATCAACCATAAGCAATTCTACACTATAATTATGTGTGGTGCAATTCTACTTCATGTTAGAGAAGGGGATATTCTATTATGATTGATGTATTAAGTGTTTATCCTTTTGTCATTACACGCATCTAGGGATTTTTGGATGCCTCACTAAGTGAATGTATAATACCATTCTTGGTGATGGCACTATACATTCAATACAATAAATGATCAATCAAATACAAAATAATATTAAATAACAATAAATGATCAATCAAATACTTTATTGAAATAATCTTGGAAGGCTATTAATTGGAGTTATGTGAATCAATAAGTGAAACTAGTTATAGTGGAAATTTTGGTGCCTACAATGTATTTTAGGATATGAATTAAACAACTCTATAATTTCATTTAAATGCATGCTTTTATAAATATATTTAGGTGGTGCATTTAAATGAAATTATATTCATACTTTCTTACATTAAGTTGTAATTCATATCCTCAAATACATTGTGCTAGGCACCAAAATTTCTACTATAACTAGTTTCACTTATCCATTCACATTTAACTCCAATTGCTAAGGGTAGTAATTGTAGTTATGTGAAAGGATAAGTGAAACTAGTTATATAGTAAAAAATTTGGTGCCTACAATGTATTTTAGGATATGAATTACAACTAGATATAATTTCATTAAAATGCATGATTTTATGAAAATATTTAAGTGGTGTGCATTTAAATGAAATTATAGTCATACTCTTACATTAAGTTGTAAGTCATATCCTAAAATACATTGCGCTAGGCACCAAAATTCTAGTATAACTAGTTTCACTTATCCATTCACATAAAATCCAATTACTACCCTTCCAAGATTATTTCAATAGAGTATTTGATTGATAAATTATTGTATTGAATGTACACCATCACCAAGAATGACCTATTAAACATTCACTTAGTGTGAGGCATCCAAAAAGGCCATTATAACCCTTCCAAATTATTTCAATAAATTGTTATTTAATATTCTTTTATGTTTGATTGGAATTTTGCATGTTCAATGAATTGACTACGTTCGAAGGTTGATATGTCAAAGAGTGAGTCTACAAATACATTTTGAACCCAAGTTTTCCTATATTCAATACATTAAATGATGAATCAAATACAAAAGAATATTAAACAACAGTTTATTAAAATAATTTGGAAGGGTAATAATTGGCCCTTTTCACCATTCTCAATGATGGCATACATTGAATACAATAAATGATCAATCAAATACTTTATTGAAATAATCTTGAAAGGGTGTATTAATTGGAGTTATGTGAATAGATAAGTGAAACTAGTTATAGTAGAAATTTTTGTGCATAGCACAATGTGTTTTAGGATATGGCTTACAACTTAATGTAAGAGTATGACTATAATTTCATTTAAATGCACCACTTAAAAATATTCATAAAATCGTGCATTTAAATTAAATTATATCTAGTTGTAAGTCATATCCTAAAATACATTGTAGGCACCAAAATTTCTACTATAACTAGTTTCATTTATCCATTCACATAAACTCCAACTACTGCCCTTCCAAAATTATTTCATTAAAGTATTTGATTGATCAATTATTGTATTTAATGTACACCATCACCAAGCATGACCTATTAAACATTCTCTTAGTGTGAGGCTTCCAAAAAGGCCAATTATTACCCTTCCAAATTATTTCAATAAATTGTTATTCAATATTCTTCTATATGTGATTGGTATTTTACATGTTCAAGTGAATTGACTATGTTTGAAGGCTAATAGGTCAAAGAGTGAGTTTACAAATTTACATTTTGAACCCAAGTTTTCTATAATAAATGATCAATCAAATACAAAAGAATGTTAAATAACAGTTTATTAAAATAATTTGGAAGGACAATAGTCCTTTCTCAATGATGGTATACATTGAATACAATAAATGATTATACTTTATTGAAGTAATCTTGGAAGGGTATTAATTGGAGTTATGTGAATAGATAAGTGGAACTAGTTATAGTATAAATTTTATGTATTTTAGGATATGTATTTTAAGATATTAAGTATGACTGCATTTAAATATATTCATAAAATCATGCATTTAAATGAAATTAAATTTAGTTGTAAGTCATATCCTAAAATACACTGTAGACAACAAAATTTTACTATAACTAGTTTCACTTATCCATTTAAGTAACTCCACTTTAATAACTCCAATTACTACCCTTAGTAAGTGGAGTTATGTGAATGGATAAATGATATTAGTTATAAGTGAAATACATTGTTTTAGACACCAAAATTTCTACTATAACTAACTTCATTTTTTGCAACAAGGGTTGGTGTTGGTGAGCTTTCATTTTTTTATCAATGTTTACTAACTCTTTTGCTTAATCTAAGTCTATCATAGATTTTGAGTAGCATAGGTTATATCTAGTTTAGGTTGTGTACAAAAAGGGTTTCATTTTTAAATCTAATATCTCATTGATTCTTCTATTTTTTAATAATATGAAACTGGTTCATATTGTATCTTTCTACTTTTATTGATATGGTCAACAAGAGAGCATTAGTTGGTCCAAACATTTTGAAAAAACCACTTCTTGTTGCTACTGCTACTAGTTCCAAATGTTTTGGAAAAACCAAAAGGTTTGGACCAACTAATGCCCTCTTATTGACCACGCTATATTTCTTTGTTATTTCATAAGCTACTCTATATTCTAATCTTTCGTGAAAGAGTAAGCTCATCTCAACCCTACTATGAATATCAAATCTAAAACAGTAATTTTCTTATTGCCTATAATTTTATCTTATTCTCTATAATTAATTAGGATGAAATGAATAGAGAATAAAAATTAAAGTTTTGGCTCACATATAATTGTTGGAGTGTCTTATAATTCTTATTGTCTATAATTTTCTTTCAACCACAAAGTTTATATGATTATTGCAGATTTGGTTGTCTATAAAGTGGCTTAACTATATTGAGTTAGATCAGAGCATGGTTACAGTGTAGGAGATATAACATAAAACTATGTAGTGTTGTAAATTGTATGATTTTTTAAATTTTATGGGAGGCAATTGACTCTCAAAACCTGAAAGTAGATGCTTTGTTTTCTACTAGAGTTCTCTCCTATAAGTAATGAGTCACATCTGTGGAACTTGTCACTACAGTAGTTTAGATTAGGATGAATACTAAAGTTTTCCAAATTATTGGATTTTAGATTAGGATGAATACTAAGGTTTTCCAAATTATTGGATTTATAGACTCAAGTATATGTATGATGTTTAATTTTCTATAATATTAGTATGTGCTATGTAATGAAAACTTTCTTGCCTCTTAAACTTTAGTGCATTGCACATGTCTGGTATCTATAGTTGAATTGTGCTCTTCCTCTTCCAGGGTTCTCACTGATAGACTACAAGAGTGCATTTTCTATTCCCTAATGATCCATTAGACACTCATAGATGATTACAACTGTAGTGCCCCTCCGGTTCGGTCATCTTTGGTCTCCGAGTAAGTTGTTTTCTAGTGTACTTAGTGGTTTTGTTTAAAATGATTAATTACAATTAAGAATTATCTTACTATGCATGAATTTGTGTACCATTAGATAAATAAACAAATATTATAAAATAAATAAAATAGGTTCTTAAAAGAGATTAAAATGAAAAACTTATTTTAAAAAATGAGGAGAAATATAAGTTTAATTAATGGGGGTTTTCAATATGACAATAATAATAGTGATTTCGGTATTTTAAAATTAAGATATCAATGTTTAAGTAATAGTATTAAAGATAATTCTATTAACATTAATAGCAAATAAAATTAATATATTTACTTAATGGATAACCTTGGGGAACTTAAAGTTTTAAACATCCTTTAAAACAATCATTTTTTCATATGAGGTGAATAGTAATCCAATTAATTTTGGGTAACCTCAGGCATTTATGCTGAGCAATGGTGGCGCGTTGTCTTAGGTGCAATAACAAGTTTCATTTAATATTTAGCGGAAGTTTTTATTCTGCATGATTTCAGCCTCTGAATGCTCCTTCTGAAGAAGGCATTTGAGGAAACACGTGCCTTGTCCATGCCAGGATATTTTGCATGCATACCTACTAGGGTAGTTACATCGAGAAGAAGGGGGGGGAAGGCACTCTGTCAGGGGGGATTCGCGCCTTGCCTATGCATCTACATTCCTCAAAGCTCATCAATGTCTCTACACTTCACCTTGATGGATGCCCATACCCTATTTTCAAAGCTCCCATTATGGCGCAGGCAGAGTATGATGTTGGTAAAAGGGACTTGAAAGCTATCGTTATATAAGGGATACTCTACGATAGTTGCCCAGGTAGGAATTTTCTATGCATTGTTCTGTATCTTTGATTAAGTATTGGATGAGTTTACTTTAAATTGTGATGTGCTAATATTGAATACATAAAGCTTTTGATAACCTACTTAATTTGTGCCTCCACCTGTTAATTGCTTTTGCTTGAAAGATCCTTAAGCCTTTTCAAGAAATCCATCTTGTTCATGTCCTGCAATCTTTTTCCTCCTTGAGATGCCTAAATTTCCTCCATTTACTTTGGCCTTGGATTCTTGTCTCGTGGCCTCTTCTTCATCATTTTCATTAAATGAGTATGCAACATCTGAGTAGACTTTGGAGCTAACCCCAGACACATTTTCAGGCCCTTTATCGTTAACAACCACAGTGTCAGCATGGAGCATTGAATAATTCTATGTTTTGGGTTTACCAGTCTACAACTGCAAATTCTGAAACCCAAGTGATACTATTAGCAATTCGTCACAGCCGCAAGACTCGAACATAGAAGACTATAGAGGCGTAAGAAGCCTTCCTGATTTCATTGACAACCCATCATAGCTGCAAAACTTAGAGTTTGGAGGGTGTATAAACCTAAATAGTGTCCCTGATACCATTCGCCATTTATCATAGCTAAAGTTTTTAGGCCTTTAGAGAGTGTTTAAGTTTAAACGGCCTCCTTGTTATTGTTTCGCAACTTGTCACGTTTGCTGTACTTAAAAATAGAATGTTGGAGAGGTTTAAATAATCTCTCTAATTCTAGTTTTCCTGATTTTATTGGCAACTTGTCACATTTGTTGTACTTAAAATATAATGTTGTAGGGGTTCAAATAATCTCTCTGATTTCATTGTCAACCCAGTGCTTGAACATAATAGTAAGATTAAAAGTTTAAATAATCTGTCTGTTTTCTTTTACTGGTAATCTGACATAGTAGTAGCACTTGAATATAGAAGGGTGTAAAAGTTTAAATATTCTCCTTGATTCTCTTAGAATTTTGCGAGCGTCGATGTTGGGAAAGGATGTGAAATTGACTTTTTACTTATCAAATTGCACTTGCTTGAAAGTTTCTTAAGCCTTTTCAACTTAATCCATTCTGTGCATATCTTGCAATCATTGCTCCCCTTTAGATCACATTTATTAGAGGCATGCTTTCAGATTTCTGCTTCCTCTGTATGCATTTTCCCTTCCCCGTGAGTAGTGAAGGAAACTTGATGTGGACTTTTTCTTTAATTAAAGAAATTAACTTTAGGCAAGTTCCATAAACTTATTCATTTGTTTATTTAAAGGAACTTTTAAAATAATCAAGCTCCCTAGTAAATTTTGTTAATAAAGATATTAGTAAATTAGTAAAGTTAATTAAAATGCTAATGCATCCTAAATATTAATAATTTTATAATCAAGTTAACAAAATACTAATATTTTAAGGAATCATTTATGATGACTTAATTGTTTGATATAATTCATTTAGTCATGAACATAATAATTTTGTTAACAAGTAGAAAGGGTAGTCTGTATTCAAATTATATGATATATTTAGTGTTAAATTGAAGTACCTATAATCATATATATGATTGAATTGTGTACTCTTAATAGGGATGTATTGCATGTGTAAATTGAATTCTTATGGTGAGCCTAGTGTGTTTGTAGGCATTAGGATATAGAGGCCTATAGGAAATTGAGTTGTATAACATGATAATAGGTTTGTTTTCACGTGCTCACCTTCGTAGTAAAGATCTTATTATGCTTCAATGGCCTGTAGATCCCCTAAGAAGTTGGTTATTTAGAATAGATATTATTATAATTACTTATGTTGATTATGTGTACTTATGTATCAATGTGTAAGGGACACATTTTAATAAACTATGTAAGTGGTGGACTTATGTGAAATGTGATAATATTGCCTTTCAGGTTGCTTGATATTTGAATTGATTGTTGTCATGTGGATAAAGTTGTGAGTAAGCTAAGAGTTCTTCATGGAGTTAGTTAGAGTGAACATCTGTGTTGAATTAAAAACTTGGTTTTGTTTTGTGTTTGGTCTGTATTAAGTGGTTATTAGCCAAAGTGTAATTGTTTGGATATCATGTAAGGAGGATATTGAGATTTCCATGGGATTCTCTAATGAATCATTTACTATTGGTAATTGTGCTTGATGTTGCATTAAATTGATTATGTTATCTTGTTTTAGTTTGAAGGTCCCATTATGATATTGATTAATTTGTTTATCACTTGTCATATCATGAGTTATGGAAGTTATATAGTCATTTTGTGGTTCCATGATGTAAGCCTTCCTTTTATGTTAAATTCTAACACAGGAGACTTTATGCTTTGTCTTCCCGGTAGTCATAATTTGAGATGGTTGGGGAACCCAAGTATTTACGTACTCTCTAGTTGAGCGTAAATGAATATTGGTGTCATAAAATCCCTGGTTTTATCTTTTGTATGCCTCTAGAAGTAGTCACCTTGTAGGTGATCATTGAGATTGATGTATGTTATGTTTTGGTTGACCTTGTTGTTTGGTCTTGCAATTTTTCTACTTGTCTAACTTGGTCGAGGGTCTTTCTTATCATCTCCTACCATGGGGGGTGGACCTTCAGGTCTACATGGTCAGGTGGAACGTGCTATGCACCCCATTGGGTTCCCAAGTTGAATTTGTGATGCGGTAGCGGATGCAAAGCCTCCAGAGTTACTCTTGGTTGAAGATTGATCTTCACCTTGTACCTTATTCTTCATTGGTGTAATTATTCTTTTACTTGATGTACTCTTCCCATTGATATAAGGGAAGCATTATGTAATGTATTATTGTGCCCATGATGTGTTGTATCTGTGGAAATATGCTCCACAATTGTGCTATTGAAATGTAAATTGAATTGTAGTAAAATGATGTAATGTTTTCCACTATTTTGATCATTAATAGTTGTAAGTCATCATTGTGTAATCTTGGTTGTTTATTCACTTTTGTTTGATAAAATTTTATGATTCGTAATGACCATTCAGTGTACCCCAGAGGACGTGAATGAATTTGTAATTGCATAATTGTTTTTCATGTAATGTATGTACATATTCATCGTATGCAATGTTTCGCTTTTAAAAAATTGTGCAATGTTTGTTGTTTTTGGGGGGCATACAAACAACTATAGATTATTAGATGATCAATACCTTCAAAAGTTCATAACCAAGGTTAATGTGCAAGGTTCTAACATTGTCATAGGTGAAACTTAAATTAATAGGAATTTCACTAGCCTGTTGATGAAACATGCATAAGATACTTATTGGCCTCTTGAAGTGTAGTGCATTTCACCTATCAGGTATCTATATTTGCATTGTGATTTTCCAAGGTTCCCTTTGATGGAATACACAAGTGTAATTTTTATTTCCTTGTGATCTATTAGACATCCATAGATGATTACACCTATCGATGATTAGTGGATTAGGTCAGTGCATTCCTTATTGATAAATGTGGCCAAGAGGCCACATTTTAACTATATAGTATGGTTATTGGAGATTGATTAAATAAGAGTGAGTTGGTGCATCAATATTAATCAAATTAAATGCTATGGTAATATTTTAAACATATGTTAAATGAAGAAGTAAAACAAAGGTGTGTCCTTTAAATGTGTATCATTCTCATCATTTGTAGAAAGCCTCACCAGTTTAAGCCACTGATTGAGCCATGCTATGAAGAACCAATATAGTTGTTAGGTGGAACCTATGTAAAAATAGAAGAAAAATAAAATCTAAAGCTTGCTATTTAACCGGTTGTTAATTAAAAAATGGTTAATGACAAAGAAGATGAACCTTCAGACCTGATATAAGAGACAAATTTGAGGATTTTGATCTTGTTTAGATTGGTGGAAGGGGGTTCCTAACTACCTAAAATGAACAAATATGGGCCCAAATGTCCCAAAAGACACTCTCCATGTTGATTTGATTCAATCAATCAAAATGATTTTGTGTTCATTCCTAAAAATAGTCAAAGAAAATCAAGTTTGAGATATAAATCTATTACTTAAATGAACACCTCTTACAAGATGATTTCCAAAAAGAAGTCAAATAAATTTATTTCCAAATATTTCATGCTAAGTGATAACTTTGTTTTTTCTTGGAAAATAATCGAGTGACCTAAAGTTAGGTCAAGGCACCTTATTTATCAAGCCACTCCTCAACAAGGATTAAATACAAAATCTAAGTCTTTATCCATGATATCCTCCACTATTTGGGTTTTAGTAAGAAGTGTTTCTCTAAAAAAGAAAAATTATCAAGCACATGTTGGAATCCTCTATTGTGATTGAACTTTTAAAAAGTAAATCCTCATATGCACCTAATAAAGTGTTAAGTTCCTTGTCATTAGTAAAGGTTTTGATGGTAGTTCTATTTAGTATGTCCTTGTAGATTAGATTAGGATGTATCAAATCTAGATTTATGTCATGGCTAACCACATAAGTTGATTGGATTTTTTTGTACTTCTTTTGTGTTCTTATCTTTTTTGGGAGAAGAATCTAAAATCTCAATGTCCTAGTTTGTATTTGTTGATAGGTTCTAATATTCCTTGTTATTTTTAACCTAAGACTTTTCCATTATATATACTTTTAATC
Source organism: Sequoia sempervirens (assembly GCA_007258455.2). Classification (NCBI taxonomy): domain Eukaryota; kingdom Viridiplantae; phylum Streptophyta; class Pinopsida; order Cupressales; family Cupressaceae; genus Sequoia; species Sequoia sempervirens. The sequence goes on along the minus strand of VDFB02085027.1, from coordinate 55,719 downwards.
AAATGAAAAGTCATTTACTATATTGGTTACCTAATGTGTAAGGAGATAAATCACAAGTAGATTCAATACTAACCTTGAATTATCTATAGTAACATATTCACTTGGAATAATATCTTCATGAAGTTTCAAAGATGGTTATCCATGTGTAGTAGGATGTGTATAAGTGTTATATCCTTTATCATCCATTTTGTGTTCCTTACCATATGGAAATATAAAATTAGGAGATCCTTAATCATCTTTAGGATCAAAATGAGTTATTTTTAAAAGAGGATATTCTCTAGATGATATTACTATTGTATTTAATCAATTAGTGGGTACTAAGATGCTATATTTTTTGATTAGTTAGCAAAATTAAAAAGGAGAAGCATATACAATGATTATACATTTGTGATAAATGACTGGTGATAACTTTGCATCTTTCTTTAATGACTGGGATACCTTTGTTATGCACCATCTAGTTCTTCCTAATATTTTAATAATTTTGACTTGATTACATGTAAGTGGGTTATATATGCCAGGGTTAGGTCCAGATTTAAAAATAAATAAAATTACTGTAGTGATAGAAAAAACCATAAACTCATTCCTTGCATCAGGCATATAATCTAAAAACAACTATTATAACACATATGCCAATATGACACAAGCACAAACTCGCTCTTATTCAAAGGAACAACAATCAATGTAAGAATTCAGAGGCTCTATTTAGCATTTTCTTATTCTAAAATTGTAAAAATAGATACAAGAATTGTGAGGCTAGGATAGCCTTCACAAGAGGTGCAAGGCTATTTTTTATAGTAATGATCTTTTGAACTATTTTATTTAGAGAATGCTTTGACAGAAAAACAAATCCTTAACTTACAAATGTACCAAAAGGAACCATCGAACAAATAGTAAACTCATTATAAACTAATTGCTTATCAAGCAAAACAACCACATGCAAAATTCAATGAGAACTTGAATGCAAATTGTTGGAGAACAAACCATGACTTAGAAGTTTGTTTTTTGAATTTTTCTATAAATAAACCCTCACAATCACATTGAAAAACACTTCTCTAAAGATTATAATACATCATTAATAGAACAGTGTGTGCATTTGAAAAATGATTTAGACCAATACTAGACAAAACCCAAAAACCCAAAAATAAAACCCTAGATCTTAGGGTCGCACCAAATAGAATCATGAAACAAACAATGACTTGAAGGAATCACTAATCAAGCAAAACCCAACACCTAATTAGCCAAATCGATGAATAAAAATGAAAAGAACCTAGATTGATTTCCTTTTTGTAGGCGAGTTCTTCAGGCAAGTGCTCTCCGACTGCAAGCACTTCTGGCGAACATGCAAAATGCCCACACAATTTTCTTTTTTTCCTCTTATATTCATGGCATTTGGCCAGAAGTTATTTGGCTGAGTAGGTTTTGGCCGAAACTTGCTCAGCCAAAATAGAGAGACCACATGGGCACCATGTCGTTGCCACATGGTTTCGGTCGAAACCCACTCGACTTAATCACTTCCAGCTAAAACAGGTTTGATAGAATCAATACGATTGGCCCAAAGTGTGATAGAGGTTTGTACTTTTACCCCACTATGACCAAAATTTTATGTCTAATAGAAAAACTAAAGTATGGGGTAGGTGTAAAAAGATGGGGGACCAAAAAATTGGCCAACTTTTTGAAATTTTTAAAAAAATCCATAAAGCAAGCACATTATAACACTCTCATGTTATGGATTGGAGTGACTAAGCCTAAGACTTGGTGACTACGAGGCCAAAATACATCACGTTATAATGCGAGTGTGTTTTAGTTTGTTAAAAAAGAAGCAACATTCCTCATTTTATTTTTTGTTGTTCCAAAATCCCTCCATGACCTACAAACCCTCAAAAGTGCACTTACATTCCAAGAAAGGTCAAACCACTTCAAATCTTCATTGAATATTCACCAAAACATCACAATGACATTAAGGAGGTAAAAGGAGTGAGCTTTTTATTATTTTTTTGTGTGAATTTATTTTTTATTAACGATAAACAAGTTTTGAAGGGAACCTAAAACCCTAAACAAAAAGAAACAGTGGCAGAAAAGATGTAACAATGGATTACCCACCCAACACACCAAAAACAAGTTGATTACCAGAACATCAATAGACTATCAGTGAATTTTATTTTATTGTTTGTTTTGTGTGAATTTGTTATTAAATAGGTAGATTTAATATGTTCTTGATGTAAATTTATTTAATTTTCAAGAAATGATAATGCACCTCCAAACCCTACTGAAATTCCTCTTCAAAATATTGATTCTCCTCAACCCAAAATCTCTCTTGAAGAAAAATCCCAACAAAAACCTCCAACAACTCCTCAATATGCTCTAGGAACTCAAGAAAATTTAATGGGGAAAATTGAAAACAACAAAAAATAAATTGAGGATATCAAATTGCAAGGTTGAAAGTTCCTACAAGCTCAACCTCACATACAACCACGCTTGCTGAATCACTTGAATTGATTTTATCAAATGTAGATTCAATTAGCAATCAAATAACTAGTTGGTTGGATAAGATACGAGAGTATAGACAATTTTATGTAGATAAATTATCTTCTAAATAAGTGAACAATGAAAAATTTATAAAATTTGACTTGTGTTCCCTATTCACAAACTCTAGAATGAATCAACCTTTACACCCTTCAAGTAAGAGGTTCCCTATCTATTGGTGCAACCACCAAGGGATAAAGAACCATTTTTTTAAAATGTAGTGGATGGTTTTTGACCATCCTCCATGCAACAACAATGAGGTGTTGTAATATTTTTTGAGAAAACTCTACTGTGAGTTTGTCCTCAATAAAATCCTAGACTATTTTGAGATGCGGTACTTCTAGGGTAGAGGTGGGGGCTCTACACAAGATAGAGTGAGGGCACGTGTTGACCCACAATGATCAGTGAGAAAAGCACTCGCTAGATCGACATATGAGCATGTGGATATCCCTTTCATTGTGAAGGAGAGTGTTGAGGTCGAGACACTATAGTCGATTAGTTCCTTGATCTAGAGCCTCATACAACATGTCAGTCCTATAACACAAGGTGAGTTGGGTGAGTCTTCGGGGAGTAGAGTTCCACCTCATATTTTTTAGGCTTATGGGACACCCTATGGTTATGACCCCTCACATAGTCAGGATGCAACTATGCAAAAATTTGTAGTTGATCAGATGGAAATCATAGATGCCATCCTTCATGAGGCATTCAGCCTTGATAGTCAAGTAAATGTTAGCAAGTTCATTGAATTGAATTTATTAAATTTTATTTTTGAAATTCAAGATTAACTAAATTAATGTAATGATTATAATGAAATTTCAAGGTCATAACATTCATTCTATTTTCAATGGTCCTCCACCTCCCTATTATGTGACGATATGTACTACGAAGGTATGTAGCTAGTAAATAATTATAAATATTACATGTGAATATCATTGTTATATGAATGATATTCTTATACCTCATTTTGGAGGTTGAATAGGTTAATCTTGGAGCTTTGACAACAACACCTCCCAATGGAGGTGGACATCAAAGTTTCACTCAAGTAATATAGACTATACATTGTATTTCATAATTGAATAATGTTTAATGACTTGAAGGTTCTAGATAGTTTGTAAGTATTCCTTTTACTTTTTAATTAATTTGATTTCAGGTTGTTATGCACTTCATAATCTATGAATTTTATTTCTTCATGTTGTTGAGCTAAAAGAAATATGCTAGTGGCATCACTAGCTTGTAGCATACCATTTCACTCTTATCCTTCTAATTGTCATCACTAGCATACCATTTCAATAATCTATGAATAACATTGTTTTATTTTCAGATGTTGCAAATAGACACTCCTCTCGATTTTGATATGGAAATGGAACATGGTGTGTCTACTGGAATAGACAGCTTGATGCCTTTGACAAGGGTATGAGGCAAATTAGTAAATTTTAAATTACATTCATTGTTATAGCTCTTTATTATTGAAAAACCAAATGATTATTGATTTATAGTTTAATTTCTATCTAGATGGTTTCTATAGGACTTTGGAATGCACCACATGAGCATGCCATTGTTGTGATTGAGGAGAGAGATCATTTGGAGGTGGTAAGTGATTATTCTGTTAAATATTTCATTTTTTATAATGTAATTTCTATATATTAATGTCTATACTTTTTATTATAATAGGTATGGCTCCATGAAGAATTAAATAGGAGTACTAGCCCTCATATTCGAAGTAGACCACCCTCATATGCATCACTATCCCCCCAATGATCAAAGGCCACCCATGATATGTTTTCTTCACTTGGAGGGGCATGATTATTTATTGGGGTACTTTGTTATATGCCTATATGGAATTTTTGAATATATATCTTGTATTGCATATAATTGACTTTGTATGCCTATATGGAATTCTTGTAAGCCTATATGGCTAATTTGTATATATGTTATACTTATATCGACATATATTGATGTATTCCTATATTTCTATTTGGTTAATACACATCCCTTTTATTAATGATTTCCATATTTGCATTATAAATCCACACTTCAATATCCATATTTGTAGATGGTTTACTTCAAATATTTAAAATCCAAGTGTATTACATGCCCTCTTCTTTTATATAATTGTAAATATATAAATTTTGAACATTATTCTCCTCTAAGATTATTCTAGGAAGTTCTTTTTTATACATTTCTTCCTTTCGATTCCAAGTTCTCAAAAGCACTAGTGAACCTTCCATATTTTCTAAAATTGAGTTATTAACATTAAAAACCTTGAGAAAAATGTTATGCAATGCACCCGAGATTGAAGTTAAGGAAAATATTGGGAAAAATTTCCCCACATAAGAATAATCCATGTAGGAAAATAGCTACAAGCCTCTCATATAGAAGCAACATTCTTTCATATAAGAGTAGTCAACATACTACAAATAAAGCACCCAAAACCTTAATATGTCTTAATTATTTTCTCTAGGTTGAGACAAGGGTAAGAAACTATAACAAGGTGATATACAGTGACATGATCATCACACCTACTCTCAAAATGACACTAACTCTATTGAGGATATTAATCAAGAGGTGCAATGCTATAACAATAGTGTTGTGACCACTAATGATTTCAAGGAATATATCTCTTCCACATGAACTATTGGGTGAATTGAAAACCTAGCCATTTCATCATTGAAATCATCAATCATATGAATATAATAATGCATGATACAATCTAACACCTAGGTCTCTTTACCACTACACATCTAAGCCCATACTCTCTAGATTCATTGTAGCATGGTAAGGAAATTCATGTAATTATACAATGCACTTTCAAGTATGCAACTAAAAATGAGCAAGATATTATTACATGTGACCTCATACCTTTAGAATTTTGTGATATAATTCTTGGAAGACATCTACCATTCCAAACCCCAATAGTGGATGCTATGAATCAAAAGATATTATTTTGACCTCAACAAGTCTAAATTATAAGACAAAATAGCATGCTTCCTATGTATACTTCATGTATTGTGTGTATTCATGTGTATGCTTCATGCTTCCTATGTATACTTCAGGTATTACATGTATTCACATGTATGGTTTATGCTTCATATGTATACTTCATGTATTCATGTGTATGCTTCATTTTTCTTGTGTATGCTTCATGCTTATTGTGTATGCTTCATGTATTATGCGTATTCACATGTATGTTTCATGCTTCTTGTGTATACTTCATGCATTACATGTAATGCTTCATGCTTCATGTGTATACATTCACATATTAAATTTATTCACATGTATACTTCATGCCTCCTATGTATACTTTATGTCTTCACGTGTATGCTTCATGCTTCCTGTGTATACTTCATGTATTACATGTATTCATGCTTCCTATGTATGCTTCATGCTTCTTATGTATACTTCATTTGTTCATTTGTATGCTTCATGCTTCATAACTATGTGTATTCACATGTATGCTTCATGATTCCTACGTATACTTCATGTGTTCATGTGTATGCTCCATGCTTCCTGTGTATACCTCATGTATTCACATTTATTTTTCATGCTTATTATGTATACTTCACATATTATGTGTATTCACATGTATTCTTCATGCTTCTTTTGCATACTTCATGTGTTCACATGTATGCTTTATGCTTACTATGTATACTTCATATATGGCGTGTATTCACCTGTATGCTTCATGCTTCTTATGTATACCTCACATATTATTTGTATTCACATGTATACCTCATACTTCATGTATTATGTATATCTATTTGTTTGCTTCAAGACTGGATGTATCTTCAACAAGATTACTCCATGTACATTTATGATTACCTTATGCTTAGAAATTATGAAAATATTAAAAGTGTTGTCTGTCGAAATGCTTTCTAGGTTGATAAGCACTAACATAAAAGGGAGAGCATTTAATTTAAGAAAGGCATCCATAACATCATTGAAGAATTCAATTAAGAATAGATTCTTAGGAAATATTACAAATAAATTAATTTAGGTTCTCGCGAATAGTGATGATAAGATTTAGGTTGTGACTTTTCAAAGGTGAAAAGTTGTGACCCTTCGAATAGGAAAGACTATGTCCCTTTTATGACGAAGGGCATTGACCATGCCTAGTGTATATGTTACCATTTGGATTTGTTGGTGCTAACAATTTGACCTCATGAAGAACAAAAAAAGGTAGCCTACCTTGCAACTTTACACTACATGCACATCTAATAGTTTTTAGTGCATCAAAAAAACTTTCACCAGGGCCAAACAGTTTGGAGATATAAAAATATGATAGAGGTTATTGTAGATGGACCCAATATGATCGTATAGATTGAAACAAAATTTTCTAAGTGCCACATTTTTTGAGTAACAGCTCATCAAATTTTGTTGCCCTTTTGCACTTTGGTCTCTTAAGGGAAATTGTTAGTGCAATGTAGCTCGAAACATTTTCGGTATGCTGGGGTGAAAAATAGGAACTTTCCTAGGGTAAAACTACCCATCTAGACATGTTGGAATTGCTGATTTGGTTGCACGATGAACAAAACAAAAATTACACTACCTTGCAAATTTACACTGCATGCATTTGACGCTTCTTCCATCAACAAAAAAATGACTTAAAGATATCAAAAACCAAGAGAGGTTATTGTAGAGGATCCCTACATGATCTCGTACCTTCAAATGAAATTTTTCTAAGTGCCATGGTTTTTGAGTAACAAATCATTAATTTTTTTTGTCTTTTTGCTTTTTGGTCTCTTAAGAGATATTGTCAATGTAATGTAGCTTGGATTGTTCCAACATGTTTTGGTGCGAAACATAACCTTGCCTAATGTAAACCTACCCATCTAAACATGTTGGAATTTTTTTTTTGGTTGCATGATGATTAGAATGAATATTACACCACCTTGCAACTTTACACTGCATGCATTTGACGCTTTTTCCATCAACTGAAAACTCAACACCACGAACAAAGGGCTTAGATATATCAAAAACTGAGAGAGGTTATTGTAGAGGGGCCCTATGTGATCCTATACCTTCAAATGGAATGTTTCTAAGTGCCACAGATTCTGAGTAACAACTTTTCAATTTTTTTGTCTTTTTGCACTTTGGTCTCTTAAGAGATATCGCTAGTGCAATGTAGCTCAAACTATTTTGGCATGTTTGGGTGTAAAACATGACCTTTCCTAGCGTAAACCTACCCTTTTTTACATGTTGGAATTTTTGGTTTGGTTGCATGATGAACATAAAAAAAAAATTACACCACCTTGCAACTTTACATTACATGCATTTGATGCTTTTTCCATCGACTGAAAACTCGATACCACGGGCAAACCGCTCGAAGATATCAAAAATCGTGAGAGGTTATTGTAGAGGGGACCTATATGATCCTATACATTTAGATAGAATGTTTCTAAGTGCCAAGTTTTCAAGTAACAACTCATCAAAGTGTGTTTCTTTTTTGCAATTTGGTCTCTTAAGAGATATTGCCAGTGCAATGTAGCTCAAACTATTTCAGCATGTTTGAGTGTGAAATAGGACCTTTCCTAGTGTAAAACCAACCATACAAACATGTTGGAACTGTTAGTTTGGTTGCATGATGAATAGAATAAAAATTAAACCACGTTGCAACTTTACACTGCATGCATTTGAAGCTTTTTCCATCAACTAAAATCTTGACACCACAAGAAAACAACTCAGAATTATCAAAAAATGAGAGAGGTTATTGTAGAGGGGGCCTGTGTGATCCTATACCTTTAGAATTAATGTTTCTAAGTGCCACAGTTTCTGAGTAACAACTCGTCATCGTTTGCTACCTTTTTGCACTCTAGTCTCTTAAGAGATATTGCTGGTGTAATGTAGCCTAGACGGTTTCGGCATGCTTGGGTGTGAAATAGGACCTAGCCTAGTGTAAATCTACCCATGTGAATGTGTTGGAACTATCCGTTTGGTTGCACAATGAATAGAACAAAAATTACACCACTTTGCAACTTTACATTGCATGCATTTGATACTTTTTCCATCAACTGAAAACTCGACACCAAAGGCAAACGACTTGGAGATATCAAAAATTGAGAGAGGTTATTGTAGAGGGGTCGTACATAATCTTGTACCTTTAGATGGAATGTTTATAAGTGCCACTATTTCCAAGTAATAGCTCGTCAAAGTTTGTCTCCTTTTTTGCACTTGGTCTCTTAAGAGATATCACTAGTGCAATGTAGCTCAGACTGTTCTGGCATGTTTGGGTGTGAAAAAGGACCTTTCCTAACATAAACTACCCATATAAACATGTTGGAACTATCTATTTTGTTGCATGATGAACGCAACAAAAAGTTACACCACCTTGCAACTTTACATTGCATGTATTTGATGATTTTTCCATCAATTGAAAACTCGACACCTTGGGAAAGTGACTCATAGATTTCAAAAACTGAGAGAGGTTATTGTATGTGGGGCCTACATAATGTTGTTCCTTTAGACATAATGTTTCTAAGTTCCATGATTTCTCAGTAACAACTCGTCAAAGTTTTCTACCCTTTTGCACTTTAGTCTCTTAAGAGATATCACTGATGCAATGTAACTCAGAATGTTCCATCATGCAAGGGTGCAAAACAAGATTTTTGAGCTAGTCAAAGAGTATATAGAGCGGTGAAGGCTTTGGAAGAATGAGTAGTTAATGAATTTTTTTCTGTGAATGCCAATAAGACGTTTAAATCCATGATTTACAAATTCTAACTAGTTTCTATAAATGAAAGCTTAAATGACTTAGTTGTTGAAGATTATGATTTGATTTACTATTGTTGATCAACTTGGATAGAACCTAAATATGAACTTTAAAACTGACATTAAATAATTAGAGGCACATGATTAGCCTATCTTAGAGTAGAATCTTAAAAATATCAATTGACGATTACTAAAAATATCATAATACGAACTAGAGACTTTCCTTCATTACCTGGACCCATCGAATCATTACACCACTCGACGATTGATTTTGCATTTTTCAACTTTGCATTGTATTTATACTTTAACTCTTCTTGTGCTTTAGCTCTTTTGATACATGCTCATGCGCTATCATGCTCCCCCTTTCCATGTCTAACCTCACAAAAGTTCCACATATGTTGAACACCTGTAATATTATGCATCCTGCTCAACTAATAGAACATTCATAAGTTCTTGAATTGTGATGCACAGTTATTTGACCATATGATATGTTGACTGAATGATATGCCCCTTCTAGCCAAAGTATAGTAGAACACCTAAAATCAACCTTGCATGAACTCTATAGAATGCATGCAATCATCACTGATATAAAAATGATACTCCCTTATGATCTTTATGTCATCCTATATACTATCATTGGCATGAATGAATGCTATGTGCACAAATATAGAAACCTATGTAGAGTTGTAATACTGTGATTGCACCTCACACTATGGCTATAGACTGTAGTTCTTTGCAAATTTGATGACTTAAATAATGCTACCAAGTGGAAATGTGTCCTTGCATAACTTAAATTGCAAGTCCAACCATCAATCTCTATGGGTATGCCTTGCATACTCATACACTATACTGTCTTGAAATGTAGACATAAACCGATACACTAGAATCTTGTGAATAACCAAATCACACCTTTTTTCTTCTTTACCATCTTTTGTATTGTAGGCCATTGTCTTATACTTGCCAAACTCTACTAGTTAATTTCCAACCGCATGTTTACTTTCCATATGTTCACATATTGGCATACATTAAAACCCACTATAATGCTAACATGTGCCATCCAAGCATAATTTCCTGTAGAATAATTGACCTTTCTCTCTTTCATATAAAATTGTTGATATGAAGTATCTTGAAGATGTAGGTGAGGCATGTATGCCACAATCTTACAAAACATTATTATCATGCAAATCTAAACATATAGACTGATAAACATCAAAATGGTTAGAAAATTCAATATGTACTCTACAAAAATAAGTAGTGCATGTGTGATTTATTTTGACATATAAAAGCTTTATCATTTCAAAATATCCTTGAAATTTTTTAACTTGAGGATACATCTCTAGAAATTTACCTAAAAATTGTGTTTGAAACATATCCAAAAAATGCTTTGGATGTGGCTCATGGTTTCCACTACCAATTTTCCTTCTTACCACATCCCTTTGATTTGAAGATACCCTTGTGTAATTCTATCAAAATTCTTCAATTAGTGATCTCAATGCTTCAAAAATTGGTTTATCTTTTCGTGGTAGTCTCCTTGAGAATGCCCACAATTCATTGTCACCATTGTCCTCAATTCTTTGGTGCCTTCCAATAGCTCTTGATAAATTTTTTTTGTTTATTCTCAATTCTTGACTTGTCTTTCTAATGAGATAAGCTTTCTTCATTTGATTACTTGGGCTTTCTATGCAAAATTCTAGGTGGTATTTACAAAGGTAAATTCATCTCAACATTTGGAATTTCATCAATATTTAAATGAGATGGGATATATGGCATACCTTTGATTGAAGATGGAATAGATGGTGTACCTTGAAGTTGAGATAGAAAAAATGGCATACATCCTTCTTCACATGTGTGTGATGGTGTAATTTCAACTCAAGATGTGGTAGATGGTGTCCCTCCAACATGACCTACAATAGAGGACATGTCTCCAACTTGCGGTAGAGGAGGTTCATGTTCCTCTTCAATTGACACATCTTTCACTATTGTGTTCAATCTCCTCTTTTCACAAAGCTTCTTTATTTGTTCTCTTTTCTTTGTATTCTTATCTTCTTGTTCTTCTTCAATTGGAACGTCTTCTTCTATTGTATTCAATTTCCTCTTTTCACGAAGTTTCCTCATTTGTTCTTTTTTCTTTGCATTCTTAGCTGCTTTCTCCTCCTAGGTTAGAGGAATCTTTGATTGTTTCCTCAGCATGACAAATAATTGTACCTATAACATGAAAAAGAGGAGATTAGTTCCACCATAGTACTAATCAAGTAAAGAAATATCTCACACAAATCTGAAATTTGTCATGAAATTATGATACTCATAATATACGACAGTCCAAAAGGAGCAGCAATGAATATGAAGTTGAGGAAATTCTTATTCGTTCTAAAGTTTGTGCATCAAAGAGGGAAACAAAGAGCATGAGGAGGGGCAGAAAGGAATATGAAACTATTAGTTAAGGGTTGTTGATGAACCTATAGAAGAGAAGACAATTGTTGAAAATATCCTTAAGATTTTTCGTACAATATTTGACCTAATAGTCATTGCAATAGAAGACATTAAAGAACTCTTAAAGATGACAATAGATTAGTTGATTATTTCACATCAAAGCCATAAGTATTGGATAAATATGGTTATCCCTTCTTCCCCAAAGATCAAACCAACATAAGAGGTGTGGATTTCAATGAAGGAATTCTACAAGAAAAAAGTACAAGGGAAAGGTGTCATTGCAATAGAATGATCAAAGGATGTGGGGGAGGGGGGGCTTGTGTGTGAAATATTAAGGGATGGGATGGATGTTTGAAGTAGTGGAATTATTATTTTTATTGATTTAAAGGTGGTTGAGGTGTGGAAGGATGTGTGTAGAGTTAATTATTATTTTGGTTATTGTGACTCTAAGTTATGTGGATGAGTTAGATTTAATATCTTGTGGTAGGGGATGTGATTGTTGAAGTCTTTGTGAAAGTCTTAATGTTTGTATAGAATTGGGGTAGTGTGATGGTTGAAGGGGTTTTTATTCCAATAGGTTGTCTATGGGTTTGGTGGAAGTTATGATTGTTGTGGATGGACTGTCTTCTTTTTTGAGTTGTGAAATGTTAAAATTTTATGAAAGTTTAGCTCCACTTTAAATTAATTTAAAAAATAAATGGTCTTTATTTTCCTTAATTATTTTTCCATGAATTCTTTAATTTGTTGATTTTTTGAAAATTCTTCTAGCCTTGGTGAGTATAAGGGTTGTACTAAAAATGTTTCATCTATTTTTCGTGCTTGAGGAGATTTTGATTGGTTTTTTATTTCTCCTTGTGATGTAGGATTAATATTTTCAAGGGGAATTCCTATTGTGAAAATATTTTAGTCCATTAGTATCCTAGTTTGGAACCTTGTAAGTGGAATGCAAGGGTGGACTTAGCTAGTTTTGGTTTTGATATGTGGATGTTGATTAAATTTGATAAGGGATAACTTAAGAAACTACATAAGATAAGAAAGTTATTAAGCAATATGTAAGCTACTAGATAAAGACTAAAGATTCTAGATTTGAATCATTGACAAAATTTATTTTTTTGATTGATGGTTTGGATTTTTCTTACTATGGTTGAAAATGGAGGTTTAAGTTGAGTGGTAAAATTGTGGATGCCATATTAAGGATGATATTTATGGTTCTAATTTGAAAGTGAAAGAAATGCGGTTATTTCTATGCAAGTTGGTGAAGGTTTAATCTAGGTCCAAATCAAATAATGGTTGATGGAAAAATCTAAGTGAGATGGAAGAAATGATGGCTTGGATGGGTTTATGATTATTGTAAGGTTGACTATGTTTTGGATGAAAGATGTCAAGAGTGGTTTAAAAATTGTTCTAGGTCTATCTATGATTACCATTATCAAGGCTTTGGTCCACAAGGTCTAATTTTTGGACTTAAGGATTTGTTGATATGATTTTTTATAAAAGAATGCAATTGTTGAAACATAGGGAAAAATTATTAAGGTACAAGTGCATGAAATGAGAAATAAAAAATGCTAATATGCAAAGGCATTAAAAGGGAAGTGGAAGAAAAAACTAGTGATGACACTAAAGGTAGAGTGGAAGTTTTAAATAAAACAAGAACTAAGAGACTAAATGAAATCTTTGAAATATTGGAAGAGAAGATTAACATTACTAAAGCATTTAACTAGAATACCCAATTATGTTCAAAATTTGCTAAGATATTTTGCAAACTAGAAGAGGTGGCTTGTTTCCTTCAAATGTCCTTAGACAAAAAAATTGAGATCTAGTGCAAGGAGAGTAGAGGTCTCTCCTCAAGAAAAATGAAGATTATTTCCTGAAATGTTAGGGCCTTATATGCCCCTAACAAAAGGCACTTGATTAAACAACATCTAGAGTTATACTTAGTTGATGTTTTCCCTCTTCAAGAAAAAAAATTATCTTCTAAGAGTGCTAAATATATGTTTGATAGTTGGTATAAGTAGGAGCATTCCTTTGTTGAGGCTTAAGGTTTTTTAGGTTTTTTGGTGATTCTTTGGTCCCCTAAAGTTGTGAAATTTGAAATAGTTATGTGTGACAATAATTGGACTCTTAGAAATGTAATAGTCTTATTTTAGGATTAATTTTATCATTATTAAATGTTTATGAGCCTTCTAATACTCTTCTTAAATTAAAAATTTGTGGAAAATTATCCTCTTTGTTAGCATATTTGAAAATGACTTTGAAAGAGAAAATGGGGGCCTCTCTTCCTTATGTAAGTCCCAGATGGACTTTAAATTTTTTATAAATAAAAATAGTTTGATTGATGTTCCCTATAATAATGGTATGTATACATGGTCCAATAGAATTTATTATTTATCTTGTATTTTTGAATGACTAGATAGGTTTTTGTTATCCCCTAACATAATCCATAACAATCTTGGATATTTAAGCTTTATATGTTCTTATTTAGGTTCTTATCACTTTCCTATCTCTTCTTCTATTTTTGAGGATCATGCACTTGGAAAATACTCTTTTAAATTTAAGTAATGTGGTTTAAAGAGGATTCATCCCATAATAATGGGTCCCAAATTTGGGACATCGTATTTTTTTCCTGAAAGCACATATTTTTTAGAAAAATTAATGATTTAAGCCTTTAGAGGTTCCATCTAAAGGGTTTTAATTAAAGAGGGTTAGATAAGACCCCCTTAGATCAAACTCCCTTGGATATAACCCCTCTAGTCTTAAATCATACCCACAATGGAGTCTCCTTCACACCTATCAAAATGTTGACAAAAAACCATTTTGTCTTTATATTTTGAGGGTACAAATAAATTCATTTAAAAATTTTGTATTGTAAGTATGTAGCCCTTATTATAAGCTTTTCAAAAATTATAATTTTGAATATTTTTAATTTTATTAGAATATTTATATTTTATTTCTTGTGAATGTAAGTTTTTCACCAAACATCAAGGTATTTATTTCATAGACACAGAAAAATAGAAAAAAATATAAAAAATATATGTGCACTAGTTATCAATGTCCTTGTTTCAGAAAAAAAATAAAACAATTGCATTTAATTACATATAAAACAAGTTATGTGTAACGACATACACTTATGTCTAAATTATAATTACTCTAACTTCAAAAATTAATTTAAAAATTATGTGCAACAAAAAATATGAAAATATCCATGCACTAGATATTGATGTTAAAAATATATATTTCAAAAATTATAAATTTATCCTATCTATAAAAAAAGTTATGTGTGATGACATAAATGCCACTTTTTAAAAATGTTGTTTATTATATAAAAAAGTTATTACATGTTACATAAAAAATTCACAATTTATTTCAAAAAAATTTAAAAATGTATATTTAGAATCTACACAAAAATACTCAAAAATTACTAGTTCATATCATCTCCAAATTATTAATGATTTAGTTGCTATAGGTTTCATAAAATGATAATTTGGTGAAAAATGGTGATTTCAATTTCCTACTTTGACTATAAAGTGGGACACATTATTGTGGGCTGACCCAAACCTAAATTTCTTGGAGAAGTGGAGATATTGGTGGAGTTTGATTGCTTTGGTCAATGGTTCTCATATGTTTCAACCTGTTTCAAAGCTAAAGCTTTTGAAATCAAAGATTAGGGACTAGAATAAAAACACTTATAAGAACATCTTTTTGGAGAAGATAAAAATTGAAGATGAATTAAAGGCTCTAAATTCAAAGGTTGCTATGGTGAGCATGGATCATAATTATTTTGTTGCTAAAATAATTGATAATTCAACTAAATGAATTACATTCAAGGGAAGAAATAGATTGGAAATAGAAATCAAGAGAAATTTGGATTAAGGATGGTAATTAGAATACAAAAAAAATCCATTCTTCCACTAAAATGAGAAGGAGTTTCAATCAAATAACTTGGATAAAAGGTGGAAATAATTTTTTCCTAACTGATGTCCAAAAAATTAGAAATGATGAGTTTTTTTTCAAATTTGTAGTTAAAAATTAAGTTTTAAATAAAATTCTAGGGTTAATCTCTTATGAGCAAAATAACAGGTTGTTGACTCATTTTTCTCTTCAATAAATTAGATTAGTGGTTTTCTCCATGGCTGGTGAGAAATCCTCAAGTTGAGATGGGTTCCCCTTGATCTTCTTTCAAAAATGTTGGGACTTTCTCAGTAGGGATGTTTGGTTGGTGATAGAAGAAGCTAGAAGAAATTAAAAAAAATCTTAAAAGAGATGAATACTACTTTTATAGCTCTTATTCCAATATATCAAAGAGTGAATTCCTTTGTAAATTATCACCCAAATTCATTATTTAACACCATTTACAAGATTTTAACTAAGGCCTTATCTTCTAGATTGGGTAAATTAATTTCATAGTTTATTTTCAGTGAGCAAGGTAGTTTTGTTCCAGGAAGGGATATTTTTGAAGGTATTTTTATAGCTCATGAAACTTTGCATACGATCAAGGAAAACATGATCCCATCTATGGTCATCAAATTAGATCTATTGAAGGTGTGTGATAGAGTAAGTTGTTCCTTCTTATTGAAAATTATGGATAAGTTTAGTTTTAGTTTTAAGATTGGTGTAAGTTGATTTATGAATGCATTTCCTTTGTAATTTTTTCAATTTTGTAGAATGATTCTCTTGTTGGATTTTTTTAATTCTTGAGGGGAGTGAGATAGGGGGATCTAATCTCTCCCTTTTTTTCATAATTATGGTTGAGGATTTAAGTAAAAGTATCAATTTTGAGGTAATGAAAGGTTCTTGGTTGGTTATATTAAGTGACTGATAATGTGAATAGCATATCATATTGTATATTTGTTGATGACACATTACTATTTGGCCTAGAAAATTATAAGGAATCTCGTGTTATCAAGAAAACTTTATCAAATTATTGCAGTGTGTCTGGGTAGGTTATAAATTGTAACAAAACTAAAATTTTCTTTTTCAACATCTCTTTGCTAATCATGGTAGAATTGAAAGTCTTATGGGTTTCAAAAGGGAATCCTTTCTAGCCCCTTATATGGGTGTTCCTTTGCTTACAAGTGGTATTAAAATGAACTTTTGGGATAATGTGTTATCTAAAATTTAGACGAAGTTGGCAAGTTGGAATCTAAGTGGTTGTCCTTTCCTAATAGGATATTGTTAATAAAATATGTTATTTTTATTGTTCCTACCTATACGATGTCTCATCTTAACACACCCAACACTGTCATTTCAAAATTGAAGAATTTTTTTAGATTTCCTTTGGAATGGTAAATAGGAAAAGGTTAAACTTCCTTTACTTGCTTGGGACAATGTTTGTAAGCCAATTTTTTGGGGGGTGTAGGTCTAAGATCTCTCTCTTTCCAAAATCTTGCTTTGGGTCAAAGTTGGCTTGGAAAATGTATTCTTACCCTATTGGGAAATGGTGCACAATAATATATAATAAATATTTGGATTCATTGGATAGAAACATAAATTTTACTATTGCTAATCCACCCACAAGTTTTGCTATGTGGAATTTCATTATAAAATGTAGATTGATCATCACTTCAAACTTGCCTTGGTTGGTAAGAAATTGGTTTGATTTATGGAATGGTTGTAAGATTCTAGATAGAAGACCTGATCTGAAGGATACAAAAAATTGTCTTCTTTCTTTATGGGGAAGTAATGTGGAAGATTTTTGGGAGATTATTTTTTTATCACATAGTACTAAAATTGGTTGGAAGGATTTCTCTCAAATATGATTTTCCAGATAGCCAAAAGTGTATACTGAGAAACATATTAAAAGATAGAAGAATTTTTTTTAGCAATAAAGAGGATGAATTAACTTTGATGGGTTAAAACTCTAGGAAATGTTTAGTAAAAAATGGATACTTAAATTCAATTTTAGAGGTTAATAAGTCTCCATGGTCGATGAGGTTATGTTTGCATAAATCTTGTCTTCCTAAGGCTAGTTCTTTCACATGGCTAGCATTCCAAAATAAAGTATTCACTACTTGGTAAGCCTCTTAAAGTTTGGAATCAATGTGAATTTATTATCCCCTCTTTGTAAGAAGGAATTTGAAAATGTTGATCACTTGTTCCTTCTTTGTGAGTTCTCTTCCAAATTTTGGTACTAGGTATGGGAAAAATTAAAGTGGTTTTGTACCTTTCCAAACTCTTTCTAGCTTCTCTTTGAGTCATGACCTATTCCATATCAGAATTCCTCCTTTGGTTGTATTTGGAATGTTATTCCTTCACTTCTTTTATCACACTTATGGAGAGAAAGAAAATCAAGGATTTTGAAAAATTTATCTAATACCTTGGACTTGGTGATTCATAAGCTTGAAGTTTCCATTTTAGAAATAGTAATGAATGAGATTATCAATTCCTCCCAAAATAATAATAAAAAATTGTCTTTGGATGCACAAACAATCAAAGTGTGGCCTTTGCTAAGGGCCCCTCCATCTCATGGAGAAATCATAACTACTCAAAAAAATATTTAAGACAAAATGCAAAGTGGACATTCCCTTCAAGTCACATGGCGAAACTAAATTATTTTGATGGTGCATCTAGAAGAAAGCCTAGATCTTCTAATGTTAGTTGTATTCTTTATTATTCTAAAAGGAAAATTATTTTGGCAACCTCTAGAATGGTATAAATAATGAGGTTGATATCTTGGCCCTTACTCTTGGTCTTCATATTGCCCTAGGGAAAAAAATCCAAAAAAAAAATTCATTAAGGAGACTTTATGCTTGTAATTTATGCTTTAAAAAAGAAAAGCCTTAATTCTTGGAATTTATCATATTTATTGAAGTATGGAGTTTATTGAAGAATTTTGACTATTTTGAGTGTTGTCATTGCTTTAGGAAGCTAATCAACTAGCTGATGATTTGGAAAACTGGGCGATTGACAATGAAGTTTTATTTTAAATGATAGAGGTGATATCTTCCTATTCATCTGGGCTAGTATGACCTCTCCATGGCACATTTCTCTTGCCCATTTTCCTATGGGAGAAGAGGGATTTCTTCGGTTATGATAGTGACAAATTACAGTGAGTCTTTATCATCCCCTGTGTGAACATGGATTAGAACTTTTATAGGATGGGCTTGGTTGGAAGAGCATCTGCATGTCTTTTTTCAGAGGTGCCTCATCTTTTCCTTTCAAAATGGATATTTTGTTGGACTACAATATGGTAATAACTCTTGCAAAGACATATGTGCATCTGTTTATTTTCTCTATGTATTCTATGGATCTTGACATGGAGAACTATTGTTTGGAATCTAGGTCATTTCCAAACGATGGCTTCTTGGACAAAAATACTTTGGTTTTTAATGCCTTGATTTCTTTCTGGCTTTTCCTTCTGAAATTTGGTGTTGTTTGTGACTCTCCTTCTGAAACTCCTATGCGTATCAATTGTCTAAGGCCTGGTTTGCAATATGGTCTCATTGTGGCTACTACTAATGTCGTCAATGCTCTACATTTCTTGTTTAAACATCTTGAAGAAGGTTTGCATCTCCCGCTTCAAGTGGCGGTTTCCTTGGCTAACTTTTTCTCTAAAATTTGATATGGTGGTCCTTGCTCTTGGCAATTTTTGTTTTGGTGTATGGTGCCTAGATTCTTCTTTGTATTCTTGCTTACGTTTTGTATGGTGCTCGTATATTGCACTTTGTGTTCTTGGCCTTGCTCTGTATGATGCCCAAATACTTTTTCTATGACTTTTGATGTAAAATTTTTATTTTAATATACATAGTAACTATGTCACATTTTATCAATAAAAAAAATGTGAATAATTATTAAAGAGATCCAAAAAGAAAAAATAATTTTCAGGATTTGAAGATATGAAAATTAATAAGGATAAGTAACATAAAGATTCAAAGCAATAATGGAGCCTTTTATCTTATTTCTTCTCTTTCTCCTCTGATTGACTTGAAGGATAAGTAACATAAAGAAATTTGGTTGCTTAATAAACCAAAAAAAAATGTTGGGATTAGGATGGTAGATTAGCATAATAGTATGGTGATAGTATAAAAGTAGGTATTCAAATACACAACATAATAGTATTATGATAGAAGATGATCAAATGGGGCGAGAGACCTCTAATTTACATATTTTACATGAGGAAAATCAATCACCGAGATGCATTGGTTAATGGAAGGTTGATATTGAGTTAGAATGGAGACTTAGATTGAAGGCTTAGCCTTGTGAGAAGTGCCACAAGAGAGATGGAAGTGTAAGAGCTAGGTGTGCTCACACATGTGAGCATACCATATGTAAGGCATAGGGTGGCTCATGAAAAGGAAAATTCTAAGAGGTAGGGTGGATTTGAAATAGCCTTTGCATGCTCACGAGTGAGAATAAGGGGGTAAGGACACTTGTCAAGTGATTGAAATTTAATATTTTGATCCATGTAGATGGATTCAATGGACAAGTATTGAGGGTGATGTGGAATTAAATATTAGATGAAATGAAATGGGGATTAATTATCCTAAATCGATTAATTAATCAGTTAATTATTATTTATTTAATTAATGGTTAGAAAGGAGTAAATTCAAGTGTGGTTGGGTATGGAAAAAATTTGGTGTCTCCATTTTCCCCTTCTTTCATATGGCATCATGACTATAAGTATTGGTGTTATATCAAAGAAGAATAAAATATAGCTAGTAGAAAGGGATGAGAACTAGTGGTATGATTCCTTGGTCACTAGAAGGATGAGGAAGGATGAGAAGGGAATTTGGTATGCCCCCTCGAGAGAATAGGTAGATTTGAAGAACACAAGTATGCTCTCAAAATGAATGGGAGGCCTAGAGCAAGAATGATAGAAGGTGAAAGTAGGGAAGGATGAAGGGGATTCATGTTGCAATGGTATAAGTAACCTTTATTTGATATTTTTCTTGACATTATGCACCAAGGTATATAAGGAAATATAGTGACAATGTGTCAAGTACATAATAAAAAGGGTCAAATTCAAATATATGCCTTATGACACTATTGGTTCCCAAACTTGTATTTTAATAGCTCTTAAAGTTTAATCAAATCTTATGCTTGAAGATATTGAAGGATAGTCCAACAAATGGGAAACACATTTTATAATTGTTTTCCCCTACACTTTAGGCTCTACAAAACCTATGCAGGTTCCCATTTGTGTTATCAACTGAAAATATGCAACATGATCATTAAATGATGCCTAGCAAATAAAATCCCATACATCTTTGACAAGGATCTATGAGTTATGTCATGAAATCATTTAAATTATTTTTAATCAATTAAATCCAAGTATGAGAAGATAAATAGTTAATATTAAGTTAAAATTGGCTTAAGATTTATCATTGTGAAGCGTTTTTAAAGTTTGAGGTAACGTTTGAAATTAGACTGGTGCATATTTAGGGCATAGAGTTATAAAACAATGTATTCTTAATTCACATCATCTAAACACATTATGATGTAAAAATTATCACTTTGTAATAATTTAACCTACTAAAGGCTAACTATGTTATCCTACTCAATAATCCACTTATGATAACAATATCCTTAGTAGTTTCATGAAGGTATTTATGCTATTCCTTGAACAAAAAGTTATCAATGAAAATGACTCAATGCAAGAAAATTGCAAGAATAACTCAATTATGTTTGGCTATATTATTCAATATAGATATTACATTACAATATGGAGATTATACAAACTGAAGCATATTTTCATCTAAGCTTCAATAAAAATGTACAATGTTGTTACAAAAGAGTTATAAACTTTGAACACTATATCTTAATATATGCTAAAAGACTAATTTACATCTCACCCAAAATTACAATCCTCAAAAATATTTATAGTAAAATATTTCTCCCTTTTAAAGAAATAATGATCATGAGAGCATAACACTTGTCAAATATTCTATTGACAACCTAAACTCTATTGAAATAGAATAGGTGCAAAAACCTATAAAAAAATTGATCCCCTTCAACAACTTCAATTGGAGAACATTGTTGATGTCATTGGAGTAGAAAACATTTGTGCTCAACCCCATGCTAAAGAAAAAATTGGAGAATGTCGATGACTTGGAAAAATTAATTTAACCATTATACTTTTATAACCATGATGCATATGCCTCCTTTGTAGGCCATTGATAAGACAATACTTTTTTAACCTTATTTGTATGTTTCACATACCTTTCCTCCAATTTTTTATTTGTCTCCCTAATAAAACTATCCAATATTGAATATATCTTTATCAATTTATCCATACTAATGTTTCATAAAAGTGAGACCACCTCATTGCTTATAAATATTGAAGAGCTAAAGGGAGAAAAAATATTGTTGAAATCTAACCTCCAATTATCAAATTCCTTTACTTCTCCATTCTCATCCAAAATTATGGGCATCAAAGCCTCCTCCAAAGCCTCAAAATAATTTGATTTCTCCTTTTTAAACTAAATGTCTAATTTTCTTTGGAATGTGGAAATGTCATTTATTAATCCCAATACTTCATGAGTACTTGAACCCTTTGTAAGGGAACCAAGATCAAACTTTGCTTGCATGTACATACCCCCATCAATGGCACTCTTGGAATCCATTTAATCAAGATGCCTCTCAAATTGGATTCATTTTTCATATGGATAATATATGACCTTTTAAGATAATTGTAACTAGCTCATGTATCATATAACTTCTATGAAATGCATGATAAACTATGGCCCAAAATATTATTTACCAACTTGATCATGTTTTTCTTACCTTTCTCTTTCGCAACCCTCTTTCCTTTCTTACTTTGTTTGAGTTTCTCTTTCAATTTCTCTATCCTCAACATGAATGTATCTTTATCTTTAAAATATGTATCTCCATATCTTGCTTAAGGAGTAGCAAGTTAAGATGTGATGCTTTGTGGAGGAGGAGTTAGTGACTACACCATGCATTCTTGCATCAATATGATATGATCTTTCTATAATTTCTTGAAATCTTCTTGCAACTTTCTAGTTGTAGTTCACTATTTATAGTATGATTTCTCACAACCAAGGATGCATCATGTGGAGTTGTAGTTTTATTCAATCTTCTAAAAATTAAGTTACATGTCAATTCATTGATGTCTCTAGCAACCTAGGACTTTTTTTCTCAAGAGAAATTTCCTAGATATTGCAAGTGCTTCAAATTTTATGTTGAACCCTAACCTAAAATATAATTCTTTGGCCTAATATTTAGACATTAGCACTTCTTCATTTGTTTCCTACCTCCTAATTTGATCTAGGTGGATCCAGAATGCCTAAAAATTTCATAGTCTCAGAATTCATCCAAATCAGCATCATTAGATAGAGCTTGCTAACACAATCCTGACGTAACTTGAATGGGCCCAAAAGGAGTTTGTATGCAGAAGTTATGCTCATTCAAAGGTTCGGTCAAACAGGGGAATTAGGCATTCAAAAAGGAAAAAAATTGATCATCTCAAAATGAAATAAAAATGATGCCAATTTGTAATGCTCGTCGTGCTTATTCTGAAACTATATTAAGTTTCAAAAACGAAGCTCGTATGTGAAAGTTACGACTGGTCAAAGGTTGGTCAAAAGTTTGACTCTGGTCAATTGATGATGTCAGCAAATGTACAATCAGCATGATGATGTGGCATATGATGTGGTAGGAGTGGTGAGTTGGCATAAATATATATTAAACCATAATTATTAAAGAAAAAAACACGTATGGTTTAAAAAAACAAATTTAAAAAAGAGAGGATTTGGTGGGATTTCATCCCTTAAAATCCTCTTGCCTTCCCCATTAAACAAGGAGAAAAATAAAACCCGTAAACTTATATTTCAACAAATTAACCCCTTTAACCACCTTTCTCATATTTCAATGAATTATGATATTTTAAGGAGCTTAAAAAAATTGGTTACATATTTTTATGATTTAAAAGGGGGGTTTAGAATATTTCAAGGATTATCTTGTAAGGCTCAAATTATAAGAGCCATTATTTCTAAAAATGGGTTAGGATTACTTGAATGGATTTTGAAATATTTTGGAGATTTTTATGTAATTAAGGGGAATTGGTTTTACTTGTAAACAAGAGATATGCAATATTTGCAAAATAATATGGTTAAAGCCATATTAGCAAATAAATTTGTATAAAAAGGGGTCTTATTTTCTTGTAAAGAAAGTATAATTTTCTTGGAGAAAATTGTAACAAGGAGAATTAGTGAAGTTCATTTTGGAGAAATAATTCTTTGGAGGAGAATATTGTAAGCACGAAGGCCTTTTGAGTGTCTTCAAGTGTTAAGAGGAGATTGTGAAAAAATTTATGTAGGTTTTGGAGCTTGGATATTGTAACAAGGCAATTTGATTGCTTGGCAACATTAATAAAGCAGTCCTACTTGAGCAGCGAACCTGAAGATGTAGTCCTGATTAGACGAACTTCGTTATCAACCTACGTATTATGATCTTCTATCTTATTCTTCTATCTTCTATCTATCATTCTCTCCATTTCGTTTCATTTTTCAATTCAAAATTTGATTTCTAATTACAACATTATAGTAGTTAGATAATCTTTTCAAATTCTATAAAGTTTATTGAACTAGTTTTACATTTTCAACGATTAAGAAGCATAATCACGCAATACTGCCTGGATCGGGAAAAATTGTAATTCGAATCAATTTACAAGTTAATTTTGTAAACTCTAATTACAAATCATAATTATGTCAAGCGAATTTGGAGATTACATATCCCAACCTAGCAAGAGAAAGCACCCACTTTATTTTGCAAAGTTTCTCCCTTCTTTAGGGGTAATTTTGTTGATTTGAAACTCAACCTCCTCTATAACCTTCTTGGTAGTCTCTTTTATCTCTTCCTCTATAAATTCTCCCCTCTTTTGTTTGAATTTTGAAATAATAATTCCATATTCTTCCTAATTAGGATGCCTTATAATTTTGTGGCTTCACAAATTCATTCTAAGATAATAATTATGTGCATGCCAAGGATCTTACATCATTTATATGTTCACCTCTAGCCTTAAGGCCTAGTTGCAACCTTTCTTGGGGAGCTTCATCCAATTTCACTCTATGGAGAGGCAATGGATTATTTCACTTCATCCATATCCATTATTCTTTCTCCCACTTTCTCTATCATAGAATAATTTATAGATTAATCAACTATCGGTTGAACCCTTCTTTTTTTTCCTTGGAGATAATTTGGGACTATTTGGTACATCACTAGTTACTTGTTTCATAGGTTGTTGAATTGGTTCAATTTCTTTCTCCTATTGTCGGTCTTCCTCCCTAATTTTCCTTACAGCTATGAGGAGCTATAAATACAAGTGTGGGAATTTTATCAAGCATTGTCTTCATCCTAATAATAGGATATTTTCCCTTCTCATAAAATAATAGAAAACCACTTGTCTTTTTTTCTCTAACCTCAACATCAGAGGCACAATTTCTAACTAAATCCTCATCTTCATAATATTCATGATAAAATGGGGACTTTTCCACCCCTTCTCTTATTTTATCAATAAAATGTTCAAAGTCACAATTTCTTAATTTGTCAACCCCCATCTGTAAGCCCTCAAATTAGGAGCTAATAGCTCCAATCCTTCTTTTGTTGTGATCAAATAAATAGAGAATACAATTGATGGAGGGAAGAATCGACCAATTTTGTGTGACCTTAAGTGCAATTTATCTAATTAATTCAATTTCCACATAATTTCCATGTAGGTAATTCTATCAAGTACATACTTAGGCAAGATATGGGGCTCCACAACTGCACCATAAACCCTGATGGTTGTTTTATTAGATTGCAAGAACCAATTACCCCAATTTCAATTCACTCCTTTCTCAAGAAATTTATCCTTGGGACTTTTAAATCTCATTACATTTTATGTATCATGTTAATTTGGTGACCCTTGGAAAAAAATCTCTTAAAAAATGACATAGTTGGAAGACTTGTAGTGCATATTCCAGATATATTTTTTCCCTTGAATTGGAATAGGATCTCCATCCAGGGTCTACAGTTGCAATTTTAGCTCATTTCTCCAATCCTTTTGGCCACAATATAGAAAAATATGGCATAACATTAGATACCATCTAAAATATAGCATTTTACCATCATCCTTTAAGGCCACTAGTTTCTTATGGATTCCTTCTACAATATAAGTTGCAAAGTCAAAACCCCTATTCACATCTTTGTATTGTATATTAATAACCATCATCATTAGGTGAATAGGAACTTATGGATTGAAATCAATTTCCAACTCTTGGCAAAAGGAATAGTGTGCCCTAATAAAATACTACTCAAATATGTCTGCATTGAAGATTTTATGTCATCTTTAGAAAATTGGGTAAGCTTGTTATCAGAAGTTCTCTTCCTGTGGTGTGGTAACCACTTGAATCTATAATTGAATCTATCCTTTGTGTATTCTCTATTTAGTGCATTAAAATAAATTTAGATCTTGGTTGTAATGTTAAAGTTGAAGATGTTGTAGATCGTTTCCATATTTAACACAATTAAAGACTCACGCTGAGAACTTGGAAAGGTTCTTGTCTAGGTCCATCATATTTTCTAGAAAGAGAACTAATAAATTCTACATTAACTAATACATTTGGAACCACAAAGGTCCATGATCTAGATATTTGAGATGGGACAAACATCACTATTTTTTTTTTTGGCAAAAGGCATTAAGCCTATATATATTAGTATATAATAGAAAGAGTTTTACAACCATCACTATTATTATTATGGAAATAATTAAATAATTTCCAACCTTGGATAGAGATAGAATCATCCCTAATAGACTATGTCCTATAAATGAGCCTATCTAATAGAATACCAATTCTTTGTGCATTTTTCACCCTCTTGGAAGAGCTAATAAATTGACTTAATAAATCTTTCTCAAACCCTCTTTTCATTTTCCCACTTTGAGAAGTATTTTGGCTCATTTTTTGTTTTTAATAGCAACTAATGTTTTATAAATTCACACACAACTAAGGTTTCTGAGAATAACAACAAGATTTTTCACTATCCAAGAAAATGTAACACTCAAAACCCCAACAATTGAAGTTGTTTTATAATAAAAGGAGAAGAATTTCCAACTCACCAGTTCATGGTGCCTAAAAACCCTAGTTTCACACTTGAAACTTCAAAATCACCACCATAACTTCACCAAATCTCATAATTCTCATCTAATTTCTTGAAAATAATGAATTCAATAAATTTGAGTTGTAATTCTTAAAAGAACTATAGAAATGTGTCACTACTCAGAGTGAATGTTCATACATGAAAACCAAAGGAGCTTACTGCTAGTTGTTTACAAGTTTTAATTCAAACCATCGACCTTGATGAGAACA
>VDFB02085027.1:0-28659 GCA_007258455.2 Sequoia sempervirens | reverse complement strand
ATGATTGACACATCTAGTGACCTGGTATCCCCTAACCTTCGCACATTTTGATAAAATGGAAAACAAGTGGCTTTTATCATTTCTTTGGTCACACTATCATGTATTTGTTTAAGGGGAATGTCACCATGTACTTCTTCCCTCATGCGGGAAAGAATAGCAACTACTCTATCTGGGGAATATGAACTAGTTCTCTCAAGTTCATCTTTTTAGTTTTTCTAGACTATGCAATATTAACATGCATGGTTCATTATATATCCCTGGCTTTGCACCCTTTGCTAATGAATCTTTCAATTTTTTAATCTCTTTAGTGGTATTTCCAAACAAATTTTCTACAAGTGGAAATGTATCTTCATTTTCCATGTTATATATGTATGTACACCTAAAGGAGCAATAAGACCTTGGTAAATAATATATCTAGATATAGAGAATATATTTATCTAAAATAGTTCTAATAATTCATCTACTCATTAATAATATTTTCATACCATTAAAAATTTAAAAACAATTGGAAGACAACTATAATATATAACATAAAATCCTTAAATGGTTGAAATTTTAAATGAAACAATGAAAGAAAGAATAAGAAAACAAAGATTAGTGTAAAATTATTCAAAAATAATTGGGGATAAAAATATCTAATATAATAGTTGTTAACATAAATGAACTTCAAAATGGGATTATGTAAGTGAAAAAAAAGTTCTATTGCCTTCATTGAACCTAAATTTATCTAGTTAAGATATGTCTAAAATTAAGAATTCACGCTAGAATATCAATATTCCATAAGAATCTCATAAAGAGGATGAATTTAATGGAAGATAATATAAAATCCTCCATATGAGGATGAATTTTATCATTACATAATGAGTGAATCATCTCAATTATATAGCCAAGAACATCAAAAAATTATAGATTGGAAAGCAAAATAATCAGACATTTATCATATTTTTATATGTATAAAGTTTAGATACCATCAAACTATTTAAACTTATAGATTGCATAAAGCTATAAATTGAATCGTTAAAACTAATTTATTAAGAATTGAATCTAATAAAGTTTGACTTCATATTGCATACTTGTTATAAATATCTCACTAATCCAACCATGCATTTTATATATGTTACAAAATATGTAATTGTTATACCCATAATGTTTCACTAGAAAAACCCAATAAATTTATTTTTTTGAATCCTTTAATTACGTTAATTAATGCTTTAAGCGTTTATGATGCAACAATAACCATCTCCAATAGAATTAACATGATTTCTTTAATTAATTTGTTGGTTTAACTTGCTAATCTGATACTATTATTAATGCATCTCTCACTATTAACTATACTTTAAATATTAAATTTGCAAGTATCACAATTTAATGGTTACACTAATAATATTCTCATTATAATGGTTATGTCATTGTAACCCACAATGAGTTGTTCCTACTTCTATTTCTTGTTGACAGCAAGGTCAAGATGGTATTATGATTATTAGGAAAGTTCCTCATGACCCAATGATGGCATTTAAAGTACTAAATATGTAACTTTTGATGGTAATAACAACACGAATAATTATATGGTTTGCATTTATTTATTTATTTTCCTCTCATATTTCAACATCTATAAAAGGTTTTTCCAAAAATGCTATCCAATTATCGATGAGCATTAGTAAGGTTAAGTATGCTAACATTAGTATTAAGGTAACTATCGATATGAATATTGATAAGAGTATTAACAATACTTGATGATATTAAGGCTCCCTCTACAATTAATACAAACATTCTATCAATTTTATTACTCACAAATAATATTAAACTTTACTCATCATAGAAATGTTAATGTGATAGTGATATCATGTTTACATATACCCTCATTTATACTATTACAAATACCATCCATTAATACCCATATCAATACTATAATAAATTTTATTAATAATATTAATAATGTATATATATATATTTACAATAGCCCATAAACACTATTATTTGTCAGCTCATTGTTGCTTGCAAAACTTTTATTACCATCTTAGCATCCCTAATAAGATTATCAATAAAATACTTCTCTTACTCGGGTGATTTTATTTGCGACTTATTTTAGTATGACGATCCCCCTTTATATTACCCTCAATAATAGTATCACTATTTGTTATTAATATATTTAATTTTAATTCTTTTATCTAACTCTTATATATTGTTATAGCATTTATTTAATTATTTATCTATATTACAAAAATAATTATATGATTAAATATATTGCATACTTGTTATAAATATCTCACTAATCCAACCATACATTTTGTATATGTTAAAAAATATATAATTTAACAATTTATACTTCTAATTATGATAAAGACAAGAATATTAATTTATACCATTATTTTGAGTTTGGTTTAATAGAAATTGAAAAAAATTATAATCATAAAAAAAACAATGAATAAACTAAGGATCATTTTAACAATGGTGAATTAGTGCCTAAAGATTGGCATAAAAAATTACAATATTCAACATTCCCATCACAAATTATATATGAAAACTAAGGATCATTTGGTTATATATAGTTTCATAGATTTAAAATTTGAATATTTATTACTATAACATGTTCATTACAATTAGATTTTTAAATAATATTGTAATAATTTATTATGTCTTTGAAATTTGTTTTGTGGATTTTAATTTTGTTTTTTAAATTTAAGTTAGAGTAAGTAGAATCTAATGAGATACCTTAAAAAGATTCAAGTTTTATAATTTAAATCTCCCTCTTATATAAATATAGTTTTTTCTAGTCTTACAATTTCTTGTGTCATCTGTTCAATTATTTTAGCTATGGATTTAGCTGCAATATTGTAGGAGGTATTAAGAAGAGTAATTAGTATCCACCCTCAGATAAAAAAAAAAATCCTTTAGGAATTAATTTATCAACCCTTGATTCATAGAATTTAAATGATGGATCCCTTTGATAAACCTACTTTTTATACCTCATAGAATCCTCCTTGATGAATGGACATATTATTTTAAGGAATTGTATAGCTAAACCATCTATTCCAAGAATTTTTGAGTATTCAAATCCTTCAAGGAAATATCAACCTCTTCAAGGGTGAATAAATTATCTAAATGTGCCTATTTTTTTAGACCAATTATCTTGGGTATGCAAGTGCCAATCAATTCCTCAACTATATCTTGAAGTGGATCTCCTTCAACTATATCAATTAAAAATTATTTGTAATGTTGGAGGAAAATGGATTTAATATAATTAGAGTTGTCATGGAACTACCTCTCTTGATCAACGATATCTATTATCCACTCTTGAGAATGTAAATATGTTCGAGATAACTCAAAAATAATTTGTATCCCTTATATCCTTTCATCCAATGTAGCCTATCTCTTAATTGAGATCCTCTACCAAAATTAAGTTCAAATATTCTAAGTTTTATTTCAACAAAAGCAACCACTCATTGTAGAAAAGTTATTCGTAAGTGCTCAAGCCAAAGCAATTTTATTTTTTTCTATTTGGATCCATTTTTTTTTTCATTCTAGATCTCTTTCTAGCCATATTCTTATTGTAAGCTCATAGTAAGGTAGTGTGCAATAGATCTAATTGCATCATTCCACAATTGTATCCACTTACCATTTTTTTGAGGTCTAGGAACATCAACCAAAGGGATATTAGGGAAGCAAGGTGATCAATTTTATTGAGGTGGGAAGTGTTGAGCTTGAAGGATAGATTATTAGGTATGAGGAATAAGAAGTTTGAAAAGTTTAAAGAATTGGGAGGTGATATGTGAGATAGGTTTAATAGAATCTACTTAAATAAGGGTGTTTTGTGGAGAGGGGACAATGGAAAGAGAAATAACTAAGTAAAATCTATCAATATAACTAAGTTTCCCATAGTTCACTATCTCTTTAGTTGGTCCAAGTGAGAAAGTGATGAGTATAAGAATTTTTTTTTCTAAAATGGGATCTAAACCCCTCATGGTATTTCTAGTTAGGATGTAGGAATTCAATTATTTTTTAGAGAGTTTATGAGAACTAAACCAACTTGTATCTTGGTTTTTTCCACCATATCATATTCACCTCCTTGTAGCCATTTAGTCATAGGGAGGGCATAAAAATCCATTCCCACAATTTAACTTGAGATGAGGAGTCATTAGGCATACAATAAAGAAAAAATGAATAGGTATTCCTTAGATTAGTAGTAAGCACTAAGCACAATTGTTGTTGGGATCCACTCCTCAATAGATGATAAACTTAGCCAAGTATTGGGAAAGGTGGGTCAACCTTGCATCCTAATATTTTGATTTATTATTTTGTCCTCATATTAGGAAATGAGGCATCTCACTTTGTGTTGGTAGTTATTTATCATTTTTTGAATGCTTTGGGAGGTGTCTAAGATGTTCTAAGAGCATATAATATCATTATAGCTTTATAAGATGAAACCCTCTTATGACATATATTCTTATGACATTTAAGAGCATGACTATAGAATATTTACAATAAAGTATTGATCAACATTATGAAAAATCATAAGAAATATTTTAATGGGTTTGACTATATCAAAGTGGAATACAAAAATTGTGGTTGAATTATTTTCACTCATGGTTTCAATAAACCACTTTTAATGTATAGTTTCAAAACATCCCATTTATTAGTGTAGGAATATTTTTACAACTCTACTTTCTTTCATTTGGTATTAAGCCTTGGTCATCTTACATTCTAGGTGTTATGGGTATAGTTTTTTTGTACTAATCTTGGAGTTAGTGGGACCTTGCATAAAAGAAAATATTGTTGTAGGAAAAATAGCAACTGTGTCAAGGAAAAAGATGTGGACATTTACAAGAACCTTTTTTTAAAGCAAAAGTGGGGGACCACTTATAATTTTATTTATATATAATATTTTACATATAGCTGGTTTAGGCGAACATATTGGTGGGAAAGAACCAACAAGAAAACCCCTAGTTGCAGTTCAAGTAACGAATTTTACAAAATATCAAAAAGACCAGTGAGGTCCCAATACAAATGACCAATTGTCTGATTACAACGTTACATAAGCACATTGGTTGAATACATCAATACATATGCATATTCTCTTATGCACTCAAATACCCAAAAGAAGACATCATACTAGATATACTCGTGACCCGAATACATAACACTGGAGATTACAAAACCTTACTAAACATAAGACTGATAAGCTGAGAAGCCACTTTCAAAAAGATGCAGATTTGCCACCAACATGTTGAAAGCCATTAATCGAGCTTTCTTCTATTTCCACTCATTTACCTTTGTGTTGGCGATCATGCTCAAAAGAAGGTTTTGATTTGTTAATATCACCTGGCACATAACGATAACATAATTTCTTTTTGGATGAAGATGGAAGTTGAAAATCATGAATGCAAACATGAATTCTCAAGAAAGAAATGGCATGATATTTTATTTTTAAATCATCAATCTCCTCCATGGAAATGGTAGATCTGTATCTTTTTAGAACTTGGTAGAGATGTGAATAATTTTCATGCATTGTGGATAATAACATCTCTATCATGTTAGCATACCCTCTTGCAGGAACAACCTTTTCCATTTGGCTCATATTGTATAATCACACTAGAAACCAACAATGGAAGATTGACCAACAATGGAAGATTGAGAGTCTCAACTAAGAATTCCACCTTATAGATAACATTCATACTAGAAGCCAACAACTAAAGACCAAATTTCATAAATAAAGTTCATGTGTTCTATATCATGCCTTTGAGGGGTCCACAAGTACCATGAGCCTTTTGAAATCCTTCTCCATCTAAATGCATCCATTCCAAGACCATTGGGAGGTGGGTATACAATATGAGCCAAGTATCAATTTCTAATGTTAATTATTGAAAGAAGGTATATAAATTATTCGAGCATCTTAATTCTTATACAGAGTTACATCTTAGTCAATTCTTAATGTATGAGTTCCATATATTTGTAATTTTTTCTTAATATAAAAAC
This sequence comes from Sequoia sempervirens, assembly GCA_007258455.2. NCBI lineage: Eukaryota > Viridiplantae > Streptophyta > Pinopsida > Cupressales > Cupressaceae > Sequoia > Sequoia sempervirens. Next base: position 22,686 of record VDFB02085027.1, on the reverse strand, counting down.
ATATTTTATTTCATTAATTAACCTATCTATTCCATGTTACAAAGGATGCTGTTATTTTAAATTATAAGTATATAATTCAAAATTAATTAGTAATTTTCAAGATAGAGCACACACAATTTCTTTAGTTAAAATAAAATAATATTCTTATTTCCATGTTAGAGTTATGTAGAATGGTAGCTTGATGTCCCGAAAATATTTCTTTCATGTACATACTAAATTTTTATCATTACATTAAATGAGTGAATCATCTCAATTATATAGCCAAACACATCAAAAATTTATAGATTGGGAAGAAAAATAATCACACATTTATCATATTTTTATATGTATAAAGTTTCTACTATCAAACTATTTATACTTATAATAAATTAAATTATTTTTTGAATTTGGTTATTTGGGTTCAACATGTCATGCTATAGGATTTTCTTGTGTTTTCACCATGTTGTCATGTGTAGATAGCTATGTATTTTATAGGTTTCTAAGGAATTTTAGAGGAAGTCAAGGTTGAACAAAATGCATAAGGATGAGATGGAGCCTTGTTTACCTTAGGATTTCATTGAGGCTCCCTTTGAGCATAATCGAGGGGTGGTTAGTCCTATTGTAGACATGACTAATTTAGAAGGTCTTGTTAAGAGAAATTTAGACGAGATTGGTAGAGACAAGAATCATGTTACAAATGGATTAGTTGGAGTTCATTACCTCTACCATTCTCTTGAATTGCAACATTCACCTCTTGGTATTTCTTCTAATAATTTAAAAATATGAAGAAGGTTCAAGTTTAGAAGATTATAGGAACCCTTTATTCCCTTTGGTCTCAAGTTTGGAAACTAAACATGGAAACTCCATTACAAACCTCAACAAGATTCATTCATGGAAAAGGATAAGGTTGACAATAAGATATAGTTCCTTGAAGAGTTTTGGATTCAATTTGTGAAATGATAGATCTACTAATGTTTTTGGGAAAATGACCCTCTTTATTAGATACATTGCCACTATTGGTGGAGTATTTCTAACTGGATGCTATTTTTCTAACTTACAACTATATTTTTCTTCTTGTTATTCCATGCCAATATGATTGATCATTTTTTGTTTCTTTATTGGTCTTTGTAAAAGGGTGGGTCCCTTTCAAAATTTCTATTTCTAATTCATAAATTCAACCAAAAGTATTTACCCTAAAATTAAAATATAAATTTAAACTTTAAAATAGCATTTAATCCAATTAATGGTATTGTCATTTGTTCCAAAATTGACAATTTTTAATGTTTAACAACATTACTATTTGGTTCTCCAAGGTCATGCCCTAAAACCAACAATAAAAGAAATATTTATTAGTGCTTTCTCTTAATGTGAATTGTTTTGTTTGTTATACATTGGGAACTGTATATTGGATAATAACACTTGCAACGCTTATATTACTAATATATAACAACATTATTATCATTTCATAACATTAATGGTAAATAATATTATTAGCTTTATAACGCCCAGGTAAGTCACCAGACAAGGACAACAACACAATAATTACAACACAAATTTTTTATTAAAGAAAACATAACATACATGTAATACTCATTAAATCGTAACATGAATTTCATTTAAGTAAATTCACAACACATACATCCTTTGGGGTACCACAGCAGTCATTCTGGCGACTTAGATCAGAACAACAGCAATAAAGAATAAAATCCAAAGATATAAAGTAAACATTAACAAATGTAACACTTACATGAAAAATTCATTGATAAGAAACCATGATTAACTCCATACATTGAATAACAACTGCCATGGCCAATATCCACATTGAGTTTAACATTACATTACAGTACAATGTTTAAGAAGTACAATGATACAAAAGTGTTTCCAATCATGAAGGAAAACCATGCAACAAGATAACGTGATGCACAATATCATAACTAGCTCCAAGCCAGATACAATTTTGGAGTCGCCGCAACAACACCAATCCACACCTCTCAATCCTTGACTGGGGACGCAATGGGGTGCTTAGCACGTTCCACCTGACCACGTGGGTCCAAAGACCCACCCCCCATGCTAAGGAGTTGACAATAAGAGTCCTCAACCAAGAACATCCAAACACGGAACCACAGACTCAACATCATACAAAGTATCATAAAACTCAGGTTTACGACAGCATAATCTTTAACATCAAGTCAACATAATAACTTAAAGTCCTTAATCATCACATTAAACAAAACGATAACTTAGGTAAACAAGTAACAAGGAAGATCATGAAACCTTACTTCCAAAACAAAGCTGATTAATAACATAATACAATTTCCAAATTGCAAATAAACAACACAATAACCAAATTGCCGCACCAAATTGCAGAACCATAGGTCAAATATCAATGAGATCACACAAGACGCAAAGTACACAAGATGTAATGATACCCCATAAATCAATGTAAGTCCATTTCAACAATCTAAACCAACTCCCATAACATACTTCGGAGGAACTAATGAAATAAAAATACAGGCAACTGGGGAGAGTGTCATGTATATTCTTTCCCTTGGGCATCTGCTCTTCTTTACTCCCAGCCCAGGTGTCGGTCCCATCTATGGCTGTCCTGTGCTCTTCCTCCCAGCTGGAGGCGCCGGTCCATAGGGTGACTCATGCGGAGCCGTAGACCTCTCGTGAAGACGAGGTCATGACCTTGCCAACCACGGCCTTCTCAGCCTTCCATTAGTCTGCGAAAGCACTAATGAAGACGAGGCATCCATTTTATTAATCTTATAATGCTATTACTACCCAACCCTCCTAAGTTAATTATTAGGTTTTCACTTAATTACTAACTCACTCGTGGGTTATCCTGAGCTCTTCCCCTTAAACAGGGCGCCAGCCCCCACAAGGAGCCACTCTCCCTAGAGACCCCACAACATAAAAACCAAGAAACCAAAGGGAACCAAGGTTTGTACAACATAACAAAGAACATTAGATCACAGCCGGAAGCGTAGAGGCATTGCCATCTAGCTATAAATACATGATCAAAATCTCCCAGCAATTCACCTTCTGGCCCTTTCAAAATCTTAGAGCCCGACGCTTGCCACTGAGGCACATAAAAGGAGACATTGACCAATAATAAAAATAAGCCTTTGGAAGATTCTCATAAAATTTACATTAGGGTTTCCCCATCAAAGAACTGACAATAAAAATTGCAAGGCCACAAGAACTATTTTCAATTCAAATATAATGAGTGAATACATCAAAATAAGATCAAAAACTCCATCAGGACTACATAATCAACTTCGTTACAAAATAAATTTAAATTGAATATCAACTATCACAACTCATAAACAAAACACAGGTTTCCAATTGTTACCTTTAAATTAAATGACAGTTTCGCCAGATAAAATTAATCTCAAAGCATCCCACCAACACAAAACCGTCAAACACACAATCATGTAACTACGAGAGGTCAAAGTAAGCAACTAGGCATCCAGGGAACTCAATTCCTCCTCACAAAGATAAAATGCGATTTGGTAAACAAGCGACCTTTGATAAAATAAACAAACTTGCAACAACAATGTAATTAAATGTTTCACCAAAATAGTAAAAGTGGGAAGACTGCATTCAATAAGAAGCATAAACTTATCACAACCAAACATCGCTTTAGTATCCAAAATACTCCACCACAAAACCCCCATAACTCAAAACCAGCCAAGAATTCACCATGTAAGGTTAAATGAATATCAACACAATTTTACTTAAAGAAGATCCCCAACTCACGTCAACACAAGAAGAGTCACAATGAAAGAGTATGTCAAATCACTCATAAAGCAACATGAACCCAATGGAATGAAAATACTTCCAAAGCCAAGCAATTCCAAAGAGGATACCACAAATAGGATACACCAAATTACCCTTAAATGATCAATGACCAATCAAATACAATTTATCCATTTGTTCAAAAAGAATTAATTTAAAATAAATAAGGGAACTCTAAAATCACATATCGTAATTATCTCAAGGCATATTTTTACATTCCATAATATTCCTTATCATTAATCTCATAATTAAATTAAAAGATTATTTCCCTCGAATAATAATATTTGAGACAATCTTAATACAATTTCCTAGTTATTTAGCTTACACACTAAACTTACCATTCCACTCTAAAGGTTATAAAATAACAATATTCACCTACAAATTAACAAAGAATAAACCATAATAATTGTGGTAATAATAATATCCTAAATTTCTTATTCTTCTTAGACAATTTGCTAATCATTTAATAATGGAAATAACCTTCATTCAATTTTAGTGTCAAGGAAACTTAACTTTGCTTATCTTTATTTAAGTAACCATTTTCAACCTAAATATAGTCTTATTTACTTTATTAGTCCCAATTTAGGTTCACTATTTTCTACAATGATTAAAGAAGCACAAAGACTTACTTGATGGTATGAATAACAAGATTTATTATTTATAAGGTTGATCTAATGGATGGAAAATGCTATTAGTTTTCAATTACAATGATTAATATTTGCACTCTTCAAGAGGATATAATGATTATTCCCAGTGTCCCGAACAAAGAGAAAAAGGTTTCAAGGACACTCATGATAAAGAGGATATGATTGATGTTCAAACATAGGACTCAACATCGGAGCACAAACATCACCTATTTACATTGTATAAAGGAGACTTAACAATTAAGTTATCCTCAATAAGAAACTACTACAATAATTAAAGAGCTATAAAGAGTAATCCCTAGCCAAGCAACTTCCAAAACATTTATAAAATATATAAATATGTTTGGCCACATGTCTTATCGTCACTTTCCTATGATTTAAATTCAATACTCTATTTCTACTCAATACGTGAAAGCATCTATAGATATTTATATTCACATTTGTGGTAATTGAACACATTTCCACACGATAAAGATTGACATGATAGTATTCTTAAGATTCATGTATTGAAGTGATATGGACTATAATTATATTATGATATTTGACCCAAAAGAATGATATTATGGAAATAGTCATTCCAATGAAGGAGAGAGAGATTATTTAAACTTTCAAACTTCCTATTACGATCAGCTGTGATGGCTGAGATGGGTTGTAAAAAGAAACAGAGAGTTTATTGAAAAATATACACCCTACCATGTTCAAGTACGCCACTGACAGGTTAACAATGAAATCAGAGAGATTATTGAATTTACTACACCTTTGCTAGTCTAAAATTTGCAGTTGTGATGGGTTGCCAATGGTTTGAGGGAGACTATTTAATTCTGTACAATGTCTCAACTCTAAATGCCATAACAGTGATAGTTTGCCAAGTATATCAGAAAGTGAATATTGGAATTGGAAATATCGCCATCTACTTGCATTATTATCAAATCTCAAATGTTATCCACAAGACTGAAGGGAAAGAGAAAGGTGAGGTGCAAATATGTGACTTAAGAGAAGGAGAATTAATGTACGGACTTTTCTTTTTGAACTAGACGCATTTCTGTTTGGCAGCGAGTTTCCAGAGATGCGCTCATATTACAGTTTGGGAGTTAATTTTTATTTTCAAGTGCTGCAACTGCGATAGATTGCCAATAGAAATCAAGCAGGTATATTAAATCTTTAGACTTTCCTATAATGTTCAAGCACCAAAGCTAAGACAGGATGACAATGAAATCAAAAAGGTATTTAAAAGCGTCTACAACCTTCTATTTTCACGTGCTATCATTGAGGCAGGTGGCAAAAAGAAACATGGAGCTTATTTAATAAAACACATCCAAGGAGAAGTTGTCTCAGGAATGTGTTGATTGCATGGTATGCCTGGAATAAAAAGGAAGCACAGACAAGGCATGGGAGTTGTACACAGAAGCCTCAACGAAAAGCGGTTGAAAGGGATGCCTTAATGGCAAGAAATGATCACAAAGAATAAAAGCATAGACTAAGCATAGATCACAGATATGAAGCTAAAATTTTAGAAGTTAACATGCAAATACAGTTTGTAGGCTAATGGTCTTGATCAAACTAAATTTTTCACTTATTGTTTTCACATGAACCAATAAAAGAACCATCAAACATTCAGAACATTGTGTCGCTTTACCACTCAGATATTATAAAAGATGAAGAAAACACCAAGTACATACGTGGTATCATTTCTTTCCTAACCGTCTATTGATCACCCTAATAATTTACAGTCAGACTTTGGTTGTTGATTCGCTATAGATCTCGAGAGATGTCTGCAAGACCTTTGCCCCATCTTAGAATCCGAGCAGTCCTTGTGTCAAGCAAAACCAGAAAAATGTGTGTCCCCCAACAATATTCTTCCCAAATCTCTCCCCTCCCCTCTTTCATTGAAAGCTCCTGTGTTAATACTTAATTCTTTTCCACTCCCCCCCGGGAACCATTCAACTTCTATCACTTATTATAATTTCATTGATGGTGTCTTTTACACTCCCATCAGTAGACCGTTGCACTTCCATCAGTTATGATTGTATGCCAACAACTACCCCTATTAATTATTTTATAATTGACTCTTTAATACATGAACCAAATAGATCAACTATTAAATATTTAATAAATATTTAATAATTTAATCTTTCTTTTAGTTATAATAAAATATATTTATTTTAATAAATATTTTCACCTTAATTTATTTAAACTAAATAAATTGTTACTAGTATTTATTTAATCAAAGAAATAACAATAAAACAAATTAAAATCAAAAGATGCCCTATCTACCACAATTGAAAACAACACGATAATATCATAGACGGAGGGACACTACAAATGCAATGTTAAAAGAATTTACTCTAAATAATAATATTACTATTTATAATACATACTAACATTTCCCTTGCATGTTCATATGAAATAAGTTTCAATTTATTATGTTTTATTATAATTATTATCCATAATATAATATTTTCATCAATGTTAATAATTGTATTTATGATACATAATGTGATTATAACCCAATTATTAGTGTTAAGTCTGTTATTGGAGATGAAATTCCTTAATATAAATATTACCTATTAGTATTATTTTCTTTTATCTTGTAACCACAATAATTTTTCATTTACAACCTTACTATTAAATATTAATAGAGTTTATTCATCTACTCAAAGGAATAAGTTTTACCTAATTTATATTAAAAAAAAATCCTAATATGTAGTTCATACTCTAATATTCAATGCTGATTTGAAAGAGTATATATATATCCTATTATTCTTTATGTTTAATTTCAAAATTTTAATGCTCTCAAGTATAGGTTACAAGTGCATTCTTTACATTTTTTCTCTTTCTTTTGTACTATTTTGTATGGGTTTCTTATATGCATTTCCTCAAACATATATTTTTATTTTTTTTGATACTCGGGAAGTATCTCCAACCAAGGCCCAGCGATTCCCACCATTCCTTGCCTCGGGCTTACTTTTTGCTGCCGAGTTGGGGTGATGGTGGGGCGAGCCAAGGCGAAACTAGTCCCCCTGGGGAGAAGCCCCGAGCCCGCAACAGGACTCCTCCGGGTTAACCTGGCCAACGTGAATCGAACCTTGGACCTATATGGGATGAACCCAAAGCCTTGACTCAGCACAGCCTGACGTTCGGTGTAGGGTGAACCCCACAAACATATAATTTTAATTTCAATTTAGCTTTCAAATGCAAGATTTAAACTTAAGCTTGTAATTAAATAATTTCATGTTATCCTTGCAAATGGGTTTGTTGAAAAGCCTTTAAAAACTTTCAAGCAAATGCAATTGACAGCTGTAAAGCCAATTTACACAACCTTCCCCCTGCTTGTGCCAAAATGGGAGCTTTGGATAGGGTATGGACATCAATCAAATCATCAAGGGGGAATTTTACCGGATGTTGTAGTTGCAATTGCAAGTGCCCTGGTAGACATGTATGCAAAATGTGGAAGGCACATGAACTGTTTGATATAGTGCCTCAAAAATTGTTAACAAAAGTAGGCTTTGAAACGTCGTAAAATGCAATTTAGCATTAGTGCCTTGTTAGAAATGTATGTAAAATGTGGAAGCATAGACAAGACACGTTAATTGTTTGACAAATTTTTAAAATGGGTATGCAAAATCTTTCAAACAAATGGACTGCAAAGTCAAATTTGACACTCCCTGCCCATGCCAAAATTGGAGCTTTCAAACATGGTATGAACATTAATCAAAGCATAATAGAAATTAAGTTTGTTGTTCTTGAAAATCTTTAAAAACTCAAAACAAATGCTATTTAATTTCAACAAACAATTCAAATATCTTTGTGATTTTAACCATTTCATTCTGTTGGGTTTAATTTTTTCAAAATAAATTCAATTTGAAATGCAATTTCAATCACTAACCTGTTGCTCACTATGGCTCAATCAAGAGGTTGATGAACTTAGAAATGTGGTGCACATTTTTCTCCTAGGTTTGTCGCCTTCACTATTCATGTTCGTTGTCCTCCTTTGTTCACATTCACTGCTTTACAAACAGTCATGTGAAGTGTGTGCAACAGTGACTTCTTTTTTTTATTTTCCCTAATACAGGGGGTTCGATCAAACCCAGGTTTGACCAAACCCTATAAAATATGTTTATTTTATTAGGTCATTGAGTGGTTCGGTCAAACAATGGGTTTGATCGAACTTATAGGTTCAGTCAAACATATAATAGTGTTCGATCTAACCTATAAGTTCTTCGAACCCCTTGATATGGAAAAAACAAAAATAAATGAGAATTCCTTCCTCAAAATAATTGTAAACCCCTATTATGCTTTAACCCACCCTTTTTTTAACTTTTTCCCTCTCTTACATTTGCTTCAATCTCATATTTTTATTTGTTTTCTTCAGATTCAATTGTCCTTATTTTTACACTTGGTATATATAGTGTGTCAAAAATATACGTGCCATGACATTTTCATGCCATTTGAGCCTCCTTATAAAATTAAGCTTAATGATGCCTTGATTTGAGTGTTCGTATGTGTTTGCTACACTCACATTAGGTCTTGGTGCTTATAAACTCAATGAACTTATTCGCCTGTAATGAGGTGTTGTAAATTGTTATGACACTTACTTTTAGGGTTTTATTAAATAGTGAGCTTCTTGTACTTTAATTAGCCTTATTTTGCATCCATAAACTCTCATTTAATGACCATATTTCCAAGGATAATCGACATAAATTAATATCTGTCATAATTTGGTGTTTTAATATTTGGCCCAAATTTAATGATGCGGGACTCATACACTACCTTGAACATATGGAGTCCTAGGGTTTTTCGGTCTGATGCGGATTTCACCTTAAGAATTTTTGAAATGTGTCCCATAATTATTCCTAATGGGACTCATACGCCACTTCGGGTGTATGAGTCCCATGTAGCCCATAATTAAATTTAATTCAAATTCTTGGTGGTATTTTATCCTCCTAGATCTAATGTCGGCTTGTGGTATTGTAATTTTTAGAAATTTTGCATAAACAAGTATAAATACAAGGTTCTTTCATTCATTTTTCATCCTAACATCATAAGAATTAAATAAATCATCTTAAGCCTTCAAGTATTCATGCATTATAGAAAATTAGAGTTCACAATAACATTCAAGTGTTTACAAGAGCATTCAAGAGTCTCCAAGGATTGATTATCAAGTGTTTTAGAGCACTATTCAATCATCAAGCATCATGTCAAAGTCTTCATGCATCATGTTTATTTTTGAGCTCTAATAATTGTGATGTAGGGTTTTATGATTCAAGCTAGCATTCAACTCAATATCTATCACATTCAAGCAAGAGTCAAGATCTACATCCATTGGAGCCATTTCATACATGTTTGCAGCACTTTATTGCTAGGGTTTGGTGAGTTGCAACATTACATTTTGCTCATTCATCATTCTCTTTTCCTATTTTATTTCAATTCAATGTTTGATTACCAAAACAGGGTTTGACCAAGGCAAACCCCTTTCTATAAACAAAACAACATTTTTTCCCTCTCTTTAGTGTGTGATTTGCAAATTTAGGTTGAAGATATATTGAAGAGTGAGTTTGGAGAAAATTTTCAAGTGTTCAAAGTTGTCACCTTGCATTGAAGATCATTGGAGAACACCTACAACTTACAAATTGAAGATTCAGATATGGAAATTAGGTGGAAAGGATAGAGCAGACATAGCAGAGCAGTTCCAAACTTTGAATTTCTTGAAAACTCTAACTGGACTGATACACCACTTTTCGCGTATGAGTCCCAGTTTAGTCAATTTTGTAGTTTTTAAAAGTTCCAAACACCTCTCTGCTAGATTGCAATTTCTGCCAAAAAACCTTAATCTGGGACTAAATAATCCAGACTAGCATATGAGTCCCAATAGGCTTTAAAATCAGTTCTGTTAGTATTTTTGGTCTCCATCTAATCATCTTCAAATTTCCAAGTGCACACCTTTCATCTCTCAACTTTATGTTTTGATTTTCATGCATTTTTAGGTCATTTAGTGAAGTGTTGCATTACATTAGGTTTAAGCATTAGGTCTTGCATTTCATTAGTTTTTCCAAGCCCTAGCTTGGAGGTGAGCTCCTCTTTAGTCTATAACTAGACCCTATGACAACCTTATTGCAAGATCTCTTCCTCCTTCATTCACCTTAGGTTGAGATCTCTAGGGTTTTCCTTATATGAGAGAGTGTGAATATTGTTATTCTATCTTCCAAGCATAGAATCAAAAAAATTCAACCTTGAAGATTCAAAAGTGGGGCTCTCAAAGATATCAATCCTTATTCCAACTTCTCTAATATGGACTACTTATATTGTCACATTAACTTGAACCACCATGTGTGATAGGCTACATTCCTCTTCATTTTAGTCTTCCAAATCTTCTCCTCTTGCATTATAATCTTTAATACTTCACCCTTGTTTTGGATAACACAACTCAAAATCTCCATCCAATTTATCTATCTTGAATCTATGGAACTCCCAGAAGATCATATTAAAGGGTCTTCTATCCACTAACAAAATTTCCAAATCTTCAAGAGATTTAATATTTTATTGTTATAATGTATCTATCCCCTAGCTAATCCTTGACTGTATGGATTTATTTTTTGAATATAACTCTCTCTATCAAGGTGAGTATTTATCCTCAACATTATTTTTCGCTTCTCACAATATCCAAAGCCTTTTTCATAGATTTATTTATCGCTTCTTTCTATTTATTATAGGTCTCATATTCCTCTAGCATCCACCTTAACTCCTTCAACTCCATACCCTAATTTTTGAACTTTTTTTCTCTCTTACATTTTCTTCAATCTCCATATTTTTATTATTTTTTCTTCCAATTCAGTTATCCTTATTTTTACATCATTATATAACACCATATTTACATGCACAATCAAGAAAAGTGCACAACTACAACTCTAAACTATTAAATTTCTTCTCTCAATTTGAAGACTAGAATCCAAAAAAATTATACATGACATCATTCTTCCTTGCACCATATCCTATTGTTGCACCATTATACTTTGATCTACATAACCTCATTTTTTTCCTACACGACCTTGTCTTTCCTCTACACTATGCTCATATCTTCTATATTATTTATAATCTCTCACTATTTAAGTAGGATTAACCCTTACCTTCTCCTATTTGTCATATATTCTTATAAATTTAGGTATAGTTCATATAAAAACACTATTCTAGCAACCCTTTACTATTCGACACTAGTATCAAATTCATCCAAGATTGTTGTGCCATGCTAACATATTGTACCACCCTCATCCTTTTTTATCATGCTTTTCTCTAACATTATTTTACCTCTAGAATCTTATCATAATGAGTCACACCATATCATTATATGTTGGACTTCATCCATTATTACTCTCAACCTACGCAAGTCCCATCATTTCCTTTCCCATAGAATTCTACTTTACCTTTGTTGGTTAATCTATGTTTCACACATACTATTTCAAACATCACCACTTATAAAAAAAATATATGCTAGTATCTCTGCAATGTCAAGTATAGAAATATTTTTTTATCACAACATAAGATACATAGGTATAGGAATATTTTTTTCTAATACCAAACTAATATATATTTGTAATACATGATGCATTCCTATTGAAAAAATATATAGAGAAAACCTCTAAAACCATAATCTATTAAAGTAAGGAAAAATATTACAATTTTTCCTTGATCTTGAAGAATTACTCCTAAGATAAATCTTCTTCCATTTTAATCATCGTAAATACAATTTTCCAAACCATGGTTCTAGGAGTATGTCCATTCTAGTTTACTCCACCATATATGGAAGCTATAGCCAGTGGAATATTACTCATAGCATTTATTTTCTTATAATAAAAGATATTGTATACCACCACTCCCTACCTCAAAAATAAAAATATTTGACAAATTCCTATTGTGTTTTGTTGACTTGGTTTTATTCTCTTACCATATACCATAGAATGTTTAATTTAAAACATACTTGGAAAGAAGAGTTATTAGTGAGGAATAACAAAGAAAAACAAATAAAACTTAAAATTAGAAGGAAAATATATAAGATACATTTATATTAGAAAATAAAATATTTAAAACTTCAATCCTTTACATCTTCCAATTTAGTCCAATGCATTCCTAAATATATTCTTTGGGCCCAAATGAGTCAAAAATCATATGCCAATTAAAAATCTATGAACTCTTATCCTCAAATACCATCCTAAATTTCTAACTCATTCTAACATGTGAACAAATTTTCTCTAACAGACTAAGCCCGTAAAGACTACTTCTCCAAATAGAAAATATGGTTTGACATGTAAGGAATCTATTTGCATCATAAACGAATCATCTTGATTTTACCTAACACTAATTTCACATGGCTTCTTGCAATATAATGATATTTAAGGGCATGAATTATGCATTGAAACATCTAGAAGAGAATATCAAAAGGAATAATTAAAGGAACTAAATAGAAATCATCATATAGGCCATCTCAATATTTGTAAATGAAGTCTTCAATTATTTTCATCACCATTAATTAATTTAATCATGAAAGGGGTTTAATCTAAGATATAGTTTTCACCCATTAAGTTAGAAATATCATCAATAGTGTCTCTAGATGCAACCATGATAGATTCAAATATCTATAAGGAGAAGGAGAATATTTTTTTAATAACTTTTTTTTGGTTAGAAATATGTCACACACCCACACAAAGGTCAATCTTGTAGATCACTCATTTGACCTTTATAAATTTTATTTATAATGCATACTAGAAGTGGTGATTTTATGTAATAATTATTTTTTTTTTATCAAAATAGTGGACAACTATAACCCTCTAAAATTAGCTAATTTCCTTCATTTATTTTATTTCTCAATTTAAATTTTTTTGTTACATGACTTATCATGAATATAAATTACATTAGTTTATTATCATATTCATTAGACCTAATTTTAGTAAAGGAATATAATTTTTTCTTTATAATCTTATCGACTCTTTATAATCAATAAATTTATTTTAGTAAACCATTGAAATCTAAATCATAGAAGAATATTATATAATGATAACAATTATAAAGTTAGAGAGGTGACAAAGGAGTGATAGTGTATGTTACATTGTCCACCATCATATTTTTGAAATATCTAGGTTGCAGTCATAGGAATTTGTTCTTAGTTACAATTATATAAAATATAACCTCATATAAATATTCATGAGAAATCGACAATCTATAATCAAGTTTTTTATGCTCTTCATATGGTACTAGAGCTTTCTGATATTTGTTGGCTTGTATGTTTGAAGGTCTTTGAGAAATGGTGAATATTTTATTTAAGTAAATGATGAGAAAGTAGGGCTAAGACCATTTTAGTCTAGAAATGTAAAGATAGGGAGTCAAATTTCACATATCAGGCTTACCTTTCTTGATGGTGGCCATCACCATATTGCCCACATAGGCTGTGCGGAACCTGTTAAGCCACCTCTTGATTCCATTTACACTAATGATGTAGATTTTTTAGCCCACTGTGTTATCCAAAAAATTTATTTGTGTGCACGAATGTTGTCTTCACTACCAAGTCCCCTAGCCCAAGTTAGCTGATATATTGATGTTCTTTGTTCGCGTTAAAAAAATTGCTTCATCTACAACAAGTCGCATTGAAGCTATGTTATTTAGACCATTGTTTAACCTTCAAGAATTGACATGGTTACTACGAATAGAAATACTAAACTTTTGAAACCTTTCAATGACATACATGTCTTAAAATAGGATTATTTCTTGGTATTAGTTTGTATTAGTAGGAAAAAAAATTTGTGGTGAAGTTTAGGGTTGGTGCAAGCTAACAATCTAATAGTTTTAAAGTATTTGTGTTGATTTGTTGCTATTAAAAAGTGCTTGTAAGATCTGTGTTGAAATTTATGTTGTGTTTCATCTTTGAGAATTCAAGTACTACCAAAAATAGATTTGTTTATCCCATTGCTATTAAATGATTTCCAAGAAAGCAATGAGATATTGTGTTAGAGATTGCTTTTAAATTTATTTAAAGGGGATATATCATTATGGAAATTGTATTAGAAAAGTATTCTAGATTTAATTTTCACACTTAGAAAATGAAAATTTTAATGTAACAGATGAATACAAATTTATGGGGAATAGTGAGTGGAAAAAAAACCCACCTACAAATACAAATAAGTTATTATGGTGTCACAAAATTGGACCTTGTGGAAATTTCACACTTGCACACTTAGGTCCACCTTATCTATGGAAAAAACTTATAATTTAGAATTTCATGATTCTAACTTCATAGGTGATAACAATGAAGTGCTAGTAGCATGAGTTCCTGATTCTCATTAAGTTCTTTCAGACATTGGTGCAATGTGTAGACGTTTGTGTAATGCACTAGCATCCCCATACCTTCCAAAATTCAAATGCGAATATTCCATATTCTTTTCCCATGAAACTTGTCATATTGGCAAGGATGCATATGTAAGGACTCCTCCTACCCATGTAGCTTAAGAAAATTCCATTCACTCTCATTTGAAGGGGAGGAATTTAAGAAATGAAAGGATCTCTCTTTCTCTCTCACTCTCACAATGAAGTTGTGCAAAAAGTCTCTCTCACACAATAGTCAAGACTCCTCTTGCTCACAAGATTTTCATGTCTATAAATCCAAGAGGGGATCCATAATTTGTGGTATCACTTTGTTGTCACTTTATCTTATATGATCTCATCTACATAATCTTATCTTTTTTTATCTAATTATATTCTAATAGGGATTTTCCTCCTTTAAAGGGTTTGTTTCTATCATGCACATATTTTCATTAAATATCTTGTCTCTTGATCCTTTATGGTTGTCTGTGGAGGTGGAAACACCAAAATAGGGGTTTGACTGAGGTAAGCCCCTAAATAGCCCCCAAAATTTTTCTTGTTTTTTTTGTGTGCAGATGAACAGATTTGGCGAGTTGGGTATTTTGAATTCTAGATTTTTACTGTCACTTTCATCAAAGATGATAGTGCGGTGTGCAAACATTTCCACAATGCACTAGCATTCGTGGCCAAGAGGTAATCTGCTTGAAGGTATAATATGTGGTTTCTATACTTTCTACTTTTATACATCAGAGAATTTAATTATGCCATTTACTCATTTAATTAAGTAATTTTAATATTCTCATCATTTGAAACCTAGTGCCAATTTGGTTAAATTATGAAAGAATTCTTCATTATTTATCTTGTCACTTGAACAATGTCTATTAAGGTAATTGAGGGTTATTTTCTCCTTAAGACCCCATCGTCTTTAGGTTAGTGAGTCTCCTCCTTTATATTTTGGTGAACCTGATGTGTATGAAATCATGTTGGATCTCTTTCTTCAGAAATTTAATGCTTTTGATAATTCATTTTTAGAGTAGGATTTTGATATGTTGGATGACACCCTAAACGATTTCTTAGAGGTATCTCCTTCTACTCAAAAGTTGATTAAGAAAAATTCCCATTGAAAACCTTCCTCTTCACAAGTTGTGAAGTTTGTAAATGTAATTATAGTCTGTGTCACCCCTCAGAGGTCCAAGAGATTGGTCATTCATGTGACATTGGCTTGCCCTTCTCCTAAAAGGATTCATTCTATTCATGGGGTTCCTATTGAAAGTGATATACCAAATATTTACACAAGATTCATGAAATATAAGGCTCCCTATTATAGAGTGGTAGACCATACTTATAGTACTAGAAGGAATCACTAGAATTCTAACCCACATACTTCTTTACCACCTTATCAACCAATCCTTCCTCAAGCACCTAGACCTATAACTAAGAAATCGTGTGAGTATGATATTATCAAGCAACTTCATGTTACTCCCACCTAGATCTCACTTTGATAGTTGGTTTATACTACTTCGGTTTACCAAGGTATGCTTCAAGAAGCCTTGCAAAAAAATCCTTTGCCTTCTTCTACTAGGCTAACACATACATTAATGAATTGATACATCATATTCATGGGGATTTATCAAATATTTCATTCCATCCATATGAACTCATGACTCCAGATATGCAAAAGAAAGTAGATCCTTTGATGATAATAGTTTGCATTAATAATAGCAACATTAGACGTACTCTCATTGATACTAGTTCAACGCTCAACATATGTAACATTAATTTATTGCCTAAAATTAAAGTTCATCCAACTTCCCTTACTACCTCTTATATATTCGTGGGTTTGATAATGTTAGTTGACAATCCTTCTTAGAAACAATAATATTTCCTTTAAGGTTGGGACCCACTACCATGCCCACCCTGGTATATTTATGCCAAGACCGTTACCATATAATCTTCTCTTGGGGAGGCCATGTATTCATTTTTTAGGAGTGGTTACTTATACTTTGTACCATTATGTGAAGTATTTTGAAAATAATGAGGTGATCACAAACAAGGTTGACCCTGATGTTGTACACTTATGTGAAATTGTAGTTGTTGGTCAAACATTGATGAGACCTACTCTTCAAAATTTTATCCCTTAATTATCTTCCAATACTTTGACATCTACTCCAACAATACCTATTACAAAGGACACTCTTGAGAAATACATCCCTAAATAAGATCCTCCTGAAGCATAAAGTCCTAAATCTACTCTTATTTCTTCTCCTAAACCAAATTTATGTCTAGGTGATGATTAGAGACCCTCAAAATTTGTTGATTATTATATCGGGGAGCATAAGTTAGATCCGATCCACCTAGATATTCCAAAACTCTTTTTTTCCTCTACTAAGAAGGATCCTACTAACAATATGGAGTATGCTCCTTCCACTAATCCTCCTTATTCTCATGAATTGCAATCACACTATGGACGAGGATTTAACATTTCCTCTAAATTTAGTTACAAAGGTAAAGGTTTTGGGTGCAATGAAAAAGGTATTAAAGTTCCATTAGAGGTTTTTCTATGTGACTCTAAGGTTGGACTTGGATACCACCCTACACCATCTAAGGTGAAGCCGTGGTTGAATATCAATGTGGTTTTTGCTAGATTTTGTCCTCTTAAACTAATTCATCCTAAATACATTGACATCAAGGTAGACCCTAATTAAGTTCCTTTAATGTTTTCTGTTTAGATGAAGATCTACAAGAATTATTGAGATTCTATTCTAACCTACCTTCATATCATCATAAATGATGATTCGAGCCATATTGCTTAAATAAACATGCATATTTTGGTAAGTTTGTTATGAATGCTAATGAGAATGTTTCTTTATCTAAAATGGATTATAGTGTCTCTATGTCTCATCTTGAAGACCATAGTACTCTCGTCATAGAAGATAATTTAGATGTATTTATGGATCCTAAATATTTTGAGAAGGTAATTAAGATTGGGAAATGTCTTTATTTAGAACAATCTAAACAACACACTAATTTATTGCATTCTCATCCTGATATCTTTTCTTGGTTATGTGAGTACATTCTTGGTATTGATGAATCTATGGTAGTTCCTAATATCATCCTATGTATCGATGCCAAGCCCATTAAGAAGAAGATCCATAGAATGAACCCCAAGGTTGCTTTATTAATCAAGGCTAAGATATATAAAAGCTTTTAAAAGTTGGGTTTATTCGTCCTATTGATTTTTCACCTTGGATATCAAATATTGTCACCGTTAGTAAACTTGATGGCTATATTCATGTTTTTATTCACTTTTGTGAGCTTAATAAGGCTTCTCTTAAGGATGATTTTATGTAGTCTAATATTGATATGATTGTAGACTTGACTACAAGCCATTCCTTGTTGTCCTTCATGGATGGCTACTCAGGCTATAATTAGATCCTTATTAACCCAAAAGGTTAGTATAAGATGACCTTCACTATCCCTTGTGGAACTATTTGTTATGTATTCATTCAATTTGGATTAAATAATGTTGGAGAAATTTACCAATGCAAAATGACTCTTATCTTCACAATTTCATTCATAAAATCATAGAATATTATGTCGATGACATCTTGGCTAAGTCTATAACTCATCAAGGTCATGTTCGGAATATTTGTCTTATCTTTGAGAGGCTTCAACTATTTAAGATGAGACTCAATCCTCCTAAGTGCATCTTTGGTGTGGATTCTCATAAAATTTTAGGATTTATTGTTCCTCATCATGGAATAAAAGTTGATACAAATAAGATCGATGTGATTATTAACATAGATCCATTTTGAAGAGAACTATCAAGTCTTCCTCTTCTTGAGAGTGCTCTAGACAATGTCTTACGATCTAGATTTAAATCAATACAACTTTGTGTCATTAAATGAGCCTTTCTCAAATTATGGCTTACTAGTGATGTTGTGATCACTCTACGAACAACTCTTTTATCTTTTTCCTTACTAGTCTTTCCAATAGAAGTTGGAGCATTAAAAACATTTTTTACAATAATACTATTTTTTCCAACTTTTTGGTGACATGAATCTTCAATTTCTTTAATAATGGTCTCATTTTGTAAGACTTTAGAAATTGCACAAAAAATTGACATTGTTTGATTAATGTATTATCGAAAAAGTATTCATTGAACATAGTGTTAGCCCACAATTGAACCGTTCGTGATGAACTTTTTCCATCAAGATTATCTAAATTATGTTATCATCTATTTGAAGTAACCATTTAGGGGTTCTTTAACGTTGGGCATTTTCATTGGGTTCATTACAAATACATGGATTTAGAATTTTATTTTCTTTTTCATAAATATCATCTCTTCTTGCAAAATTAGGAGATACATTGACATTCATTGTTTCATTTTCACTTATTTCATGTTCAACATTAATATTTTCTATTGAGTGTTCAACATTTTGAATTTCATTTTCATGCTCAACATTTACAATTTCATGTTCAACATTTTGGACATCATGTTCATGTTGTAAATTTTAAATTTCAATTTCTTCTTCAATATTTTCAAATTTAATATCATACTCACTTTGAATTTCACTTAGAGATAAAAAGAAGCCTACCCATTGAAGAGAATTTGACATATCTTTTCTTTGCAACCTATTCCTTTCTCTATATTTCACTCTACTTGCATCAATTTCCTCCACTTGACAATTCCTCTTCCTTTTCACTTTACAAAGAATGTTGCTTCCCATTATCCGAACCCAAAGATGTACCAAATGATTGAAAGAATAAACATTTTGTAAAAAGGAGTGCTACAAAAGTGATTTCTTGTTTGTACTATACAAGAATCACAATATTCCTAAAATAGTAGAGAATGGGGGCTCTTGGAATGGAAAAATTTGTCTTTTATCCATTTTGTCCACTCTCACAAAATGAATATCTATTTTTTTTCAAAATGGATATCCGTTTTGTAAAAGAAATGGATATTTGTTATTTCTAGCGTGTTATATTAATATAAAATATATAATATAATTTTGTTTATATTATCTATTAATATATTATACTTAATATTGGGTGATCCCACAATATTGGTTTACAATTTTTGGCCAAACTGAACATTGAACTGAATTCTTTTAACTAAATCTTCACTTTTAGGCACCTATAGCGGCTAAACTGTGAGGAATTTGAAGATGATGCAAACTAGTAATTTTTGAAACTTTGTCTGTAGATTCTAAATATATTTTTTCAAAATTTTGGAATCAAATTACACTTCTTTCCATCTCCTTTGCAAACCATTTTTTAATAGTAAACACCATTTTTAAAGGTAAGTCTTGGCTAACACATAACTTTTTCTATGAAGGATAAAATTCTAACTTTTTCAAATTTAGATTCGTAACTACGATATCTAGTGCATGGAATTGGTTTCATAGCATTTCATTGAATATTTTTTTCTTAATTAAGTTTCAAAGTCAAACTAGTTACAATTTAGACATGATTTACTAGCTAAAACATAACATTTTTGTATGTGGGTATGTACAGGATCATGATGGGCCAAAAAGTGGTGATATGATGGGTATGTGGCTGACGACTTTTTTTTACCCAAAATTGATGAAATGAAAAGGGTTTTTAAAGGAAATTCTTAGCTTTCCACCAATATAAATTGTAGACATTGAAATCTGGTCTAAGCTTGCAACCTCAATTTCTTCAAAATTCGTATCTTCATGGTCATGATTAAATAATGTCAATTATTTAATTATTCTCTAAAGTTCTTCATTTCTTTATTAATTAAATAAATCTATTTATTTAATTAATTTTCCTTAACCTTAATTCATCTATTAATTAAATAATCGTAATTACTTAATTAATTCACACTTTTCTTTATTCTATCTGATTAATTAAATAAACACTTTTTATTTAATTATGCTACTAATTAACCTTGTCCTTCTTGTCAAATTAAATAAATTCTTTATTTATTTATTTAATTATTCATTTAAACCTCTTTATCACTTAATTAAATAAATCTTATTTATTTAATTATTCTTCAAATATCAAATCTTGAATTAAATGAATTATTTAATTCATAAATATCTATTTTAACCCATTCTTCTATATTTAGATAATTGTGTAAGTTATCTAAGTATTCACTTTGACTCGACTCAAGATATATTTAAATCAGTCAGTTAACTCTTGAGTTAATGTCTGAGTTGCTTTTGCGAGTAATCTATTTGTCATATCATTCAGTCATCTAGTTTTAACTCGTTTCTATGTACATGCATATTAATTAAATATCTTTACTTAATTAATTAAATATTGTGTGTGTTTTCGAACAGAGCGTTGCTTTAATCTTATCTTTATCTTTGTCATGCAAAAACTATTATTTTTTTTCGAATACCAAAGTCGAAGATGGGTATGTGCAGGATCATGATGGGCTAAAAAGTGGCAATGGGGAAAAAATTATGTTTTTCATCAACCCAAAAATGCAAAAATGTCGAGTTGACTTTTTTGTGTCTTGGGTATCAGTACACACCTCCAAAGCAATGCCCAAACCAAGATCTCCATATCGGATATCTGATTTGAGGAAAATATATATATATACATATTTTGGGCCTATTAAATTCATTTCACATTCACAAACAGGTTGCGAGTGTACAGTGAGGAGGTTCTTTGCATAATGGATATCCAATTTAGCCGATATCCATTTTGAAAAGTTTAGATTTTGGATTTTTCTTTGCTTTGATCGAATTTTGAATTAGATTTGTATAATTTCAGTTAGTTTTTTATGGATTTTTTTTCAAAATAGGGTTTTTGATTGAATTTTTATGAAAAATTTGAGTTTAGAATGGATTTTGATTAAAAATGAATGTTTTTTATGGATTTTGATTAAAAATGAATATTTTTTTTTATGGATTTTGGTTTAAAAATAGTGTTGTTTATGTATTTGTATTAAAATTAGAGAATTTTATAGTTTTTTGTTAAAAAGTAGGGTTTTTTTTTTTTAAACTAGGGTATTTTTACAATATTCTCATTTATACTATCTAATTTCAATTAGATTAATTAGTTTTTAACTTTAATCAGGCATTATGGCTATTGAAAATGAAAATTCACAAATTCCAAATGATCCACCAGCTAAGAATGAAAATGCACAAATACCAAACGCTCCACCACCTCCGCAACCATCAATTGAAGAATTAATTGGTGAAAAATTGCAGCAATTAAAGGGCATTTCTAAAGTTTATAAGAGAATCCCTCGATTATTTGAGATGTCAAACACATTGAAGGATATAATTAAAAATATAGAAACCCTCTCCACCCAACATAATTCCTTTCATTTGTGGCGAGAAGACATGAGGGAATATTATGCATGTGGATTGTCTTATGATGATGTGAAAGATCTCAGATAACTAAAAGCCCAAATAGCTCTTTTATTTGTGCCAACCTCTTGAACTGGTTTTCCGCTAATGTTAATAACCCAAAATCCTATAAAATGGTGCACTTATAGGATATTAGATAACTTTGGGGACTATTGGTGGCCAGCTTTTGATAAACCACCAAACAACAATTGTGATATTCATTTTACTCTTTATTAAAAAATTATATGATGAGTTTGTGTTAGGACATCATGTCAATTACTTTGACATTAAACCCTTCCAGAGCGTTGGTGGAGGTATTCCCCAGGATAGACCAAGGGTAGTTAGAGTAGTCTCGCACCCATATGTTTCCCCTTCTCCTCTTCCTCCACCACCTCCAATATATCATCCAGATATTATGTAGGATATGGCCACACAAATTATCTAGGCTATTCACTCTTTGAGTGTTATTTTGGTTTCACATGCGTCTACAGTACCTCAGCTACATTCTAGTGATATTGGCGATGGCTTGAGTGCTACTGCACCATCCTTGTCAGGTCCACATATTTGTGTGCCACATACTTGCTCCA